>JANEHU010000796.1:0-314480 GCA_027563435.1 Nasonovia ribisnigri
GTGCAAAAATAGTTGAAAATCGAATTGCTTGTTTTTTCGTATACGCATACGTTTCTTTATGATATACCCCTGTATAACGGTTTAACAATTTATTTTTATGAACTTTTTTTTCGTTATTACTCGTAAAAAAATTCTACGTAAAAATAGTTTATTTAGATGTAGTTTTTCATCAAATCACATCGAGAATACATCTATTCAATGTTTATAGTGTTTATACCCCTCGTTTAGCATTAAGAATTTAATATGTAAGCAATTTCGTTGTATATACGAATATACGATATATAATCATCAATTTTAAAATGTACGACGCAGTCGGTCGATCATTTGATCGTAAGCCATACATTTTCTATAATAAGTTGTTTTACTCAACACTATATTTTATGATCCTTCATTAAGTAATGCTTTAATAATTATTCAGTATTTGACTCAATCAATAAATTAAATTCATCAACCAAAACTGCGTTGATATTTGATTTTCATTCCTTAAGAAGAACCCTCTACCAAACAATTAAATAAGTGAACAAGATTTGTCTGGAACGGGATATAATAGTGTTAAATATGAACAATTGTTCATATAGGTAATTGATGAACTTAGAATTTCAATCATTAAAATTAACGGTATAAAGGCCTCGAAAATACTTATAATTAAATGTATTTTGTTCTGCATGTATAATAGTAATATGAAAAGTACCAAAATCTACTAATGCTGAACAATAGGTGTAGTAAATTACAAAATTACATATTATAGTATATTAGTTTTATATTCAGAACTTGAGAACTGTAGTGATCGTCCGTTTGTGGATGAGATTAATCCCACATAGGAGAATGGGTAATGGTAAAATTTAAAGGTATCGATAGGAAATTTTATGGAGATTCCATTTACACAGTCAGTGTAACGATTTTTTTAGTAAATAAATAGATAGGTTTCAAAAAGAATAAAAAAATTAAAAAACAATACAAAATTCGCTTTATCAATTATCATAGGTATATTATAAATTATGATAATGAATTATTAACCATGGTTTATACGGTTACCACTTCGAATGCAGACAACTAATAATTGCGGTTAGGTTAAATTTTGATATTTTTTTAATTATTTTAATATTTTCAATTTTGTATTTTTGAACTTTTTTAAGTACCTAGTTTCTGTTTAATTAAATAATGTTAAGTTCACTACAGTTACAGAACACAAATTTGATTAACATTTTGATGATTGTAACAATATAAGTTACAAAATAAAGTATGTACAATCATAAAATATTATATTTAATAACAGGATTAAACATTAGTTGTTAATGTTTTGTTTATATTTACTTTGAGTAGGTATGAAGAATTTTGTATTAAATGAATTCCATTGGTGATTCTGTTTCATATCTCGGCCACAAAATCTTTACTTAACACATGCAAGTGTAATCGATTCATAGATGTAAAAGCAAACAACAAACACATTCAAACCTTCATATCATGTAAGTTCTATAGTGTTAAAATGTATTACTTATGAAAGGTTTATTGAAAGTTATTTATATTGTTATTTTTTTCTTTTCTCATAGACATAAAGTGCATACTTCATTCAATAATAAGGAAGCTGCTACTTCAGGTCTGCGTTCCATATTAAATGACAGAATTCGGTGTTTCCGCAGGAGTTCATTTTCTGTGGCTGGTTCAGATATTAAATATGTGATCTATTATTACTAAACATACTTTGCTGGTTTTTATTTATTGTCTTATTATACTTTTACACTATTTAAATGCAAATTTCATCTATAAAAATAAAAATTGAAATAATGATTCTTATTGGATAATGGATATTTATATTCCTATAAATAATTATTTTGTATTCATACCTAAATTACAAACTTAAGACTTGTATTAATATATAAACTTTAGTTAAGTCATTTAATTTAATTTTTGTATAATCATGAAATACGAAATACTGAATCTGTGCACTAAAGTAAACATGTCACATCTTTTCTACTCAACAATGTATTCTTCAATTCATATAGCTTGACAAATATATTTTGACTATTTAATGTATAATTTAATGTTTTTTTTCTTGTATTTAATAACAAAAATAACTAATAAGTAACATATAAAATATATGTATTATAATATAATTTACAACTGATTTTAATAAGTATGTATGTTTTTGAAACTGCATTTAAGTCAAAAAATATTACAATAATAATAGTTCTTGAAAAATTCACACATCTTTTGTCAATACTTATTAGAAATATACAATATTATTACAAGTTCTTTGTTACACACATTTAAACAACAAGGAGGAGATTTAGGGAGGCTTAGCACCCTCAAACTGCATTTTATTTCCTACAAATGTTTAGGAATTATTTTAGAATGAATAATAATTTAAGCAATAAAATGTGACATATAGAATTATTCAAAAGTAAATTGTATAAATATAAAATTGGTGATTAAAATACATTCAGTATTTTTAATATACCAAAAAAAGTATCTAGACCTACGCATACAGTTATTAGTTTATTACTATTGAAAATTAAAAAAATCAAAACAATCCTAGTTTATTGGAAAGCATAAAAGTAAGTAAATTAAATAAGGTATTTATTTGTGCAGCTGCAGTTCCTCTAATATTTTAGACCTAGTTGCATCAATAGTTAGACATTACACAGATTCACCAATGACCTCACAAACATATTATTTTTGGTCTCTCAGGTCTTAATTGTTGTGAGTAGCTTCAATGTTTTCTATTATATTGTGTAATGACATCCGCATTGTTGCAGCTACAGTTGTGCATGAGAGCTAAGTATGATATAACTTATAGTAATTTCTGCTGAACAGGTGTCACAAGTGGTAAGTAAATATAGCATCCATGTATATTTTACTTTCATAATATTAAAATTTTTGTAATGGCCCACGCTGGAATTTTCCAGCAGGGCCTCATATTTATCAAATGTCTATCTACGAATACGGTCTCTAATCAAGATTTTCCCTACTTATTATTTTATACTTTACTAAATTTTCAATTTTCATTCACGTTTTCTCGGTGACCTGGTGGTCCAACGACAATTTACCACAGAAGTTAAAATATTCTACATGAAGTTCTACACCAGAATCAGTTTTTCATTTTTCCAAAAAATCGTTATTTCAAATTTTGGGTTTTCAAAAATCGTTCGACCTAAGTACGACGTTTAAAAATCTTTAATAACGGTTTTTCGAAAAATCAAAAGCATACAACTTATGAAGCTAGTTATGGGGATCAATTTTATGTCTTACGACTTTCGTCCTATCTCTCACGGTTTTCCCGGAAAACACTTCGTAAACGAGAATTTTCATTTTTCGATTTACGAATTATACAATAATATTTGAATTTAAAAATACATAAATTTGAATTTTACAATAATTGCACAATAATATTTGAATTTTAAAATACATAAATTTGGGAATTATTTGGGAATTTTTACATTTCACTGTTGGTACTCTTGCATTTTCAGTTGGCCCCGATTTTTGCGTTTCTTCCATGAAAATTTCGTGATAAAAAATCTGGTTGTTATCACGGGGTCCAACTGCCCGAGCCCCTGTGACGATGACGGAGCCGGATTTGATAAGACCATCACCGGTCATGGAGTAAAAAATATAAAAGTGCTTATCACCGTCACGTCCTTATCAACCATATTTTTAACAACCGCGACCATGTGCGCGACCGCGATGTGCTCGTCTATTTTGTTTTTATTAATTTGAAAATTCTTCGGTTTCGGTTTTTTGAACTTTCGTATACGCGTCGTCGTCCATCGTCTTCCGTGAATATCAACATGAAAATATTGTTTATTGAGAAAAAATCTCAGACACACAGCGTACACTGAGAATTTATTTGTTTTAATTCGTTGTACGTTGACTCTTTGCAGATAATATTTTTAGCGTATTTTGAATTCATTATACGTTTTTACGTTAAATAGCACTGTTAGCTATGGATCATCTACATAAAATATTAGAAAACACTCCTGGTCATGTCAGACCAGGGAATCAAGTTGATGCGGAATCATTTTTATCTGCTCGCAATCAAGAAATACAAGCTTTGCTCAAAGAGATACGTAAGTCATTCAATTAAGTATAAAATTTAAACTATTGCTGATAACTTTTTGCTTGTACACATCTATAGTCTATAGCAGTGTTTCTTACACTTTTTGAGATCACAGAACACCATAAAATAATATTTTTTTTATGCGGAACCCTTATGAAAATTAATATTCATAATTAATCAAAAAAGGAGGGAAGACGTTTTGAGTAATAAAACCCCTACGAGTTATTCGCGTTACAAAGTTTAAGAAACACTGGTCTATAAAACCTCTAAGTTGTATGAAATCATATTGAAGAAAAAACACATACCTATTAGTTGAATCAAAATGAACTTTCAAATACTAATCTATACTAAAAAAGTATGTTTTTATTTTTATTCTTTTTAGAGACCCCAAAAAAGTGCAATAAAATGATATTTCAACGTCTTCCAAAAAAAATGCGTCGTCGAGTCATGAGCACAACTGTAAAACGAATGCCTAAAGATTTAAGAGCTGCTCATAAAAAATCTGTACTAGAAAATATAAAACTTTGAAATTATTTATATTGTATAAAATATTTTATTTAAATATTATTTAGATTGAAAAGCAAATCAATAAACATGTGAGGCGTAGAAAAGATTTTAGGCGCAAACCAAAAAGTCGGCGATTGGACTATATGAGACGTCAAAAAAATGGAAAATGGCTGGAAACTCATGTGTGGTTTGCAAAACGGTTTCACATTGTACTTAAGGATGGATATAAATTACCTAAAAGCTCACATGATAAAACTTATCGAGCCTGTTACAGGGCTATAGGAAATCACTGTTTAGCTCAGGTAAAATACCAATATGACATATTATATAATATTTTTACTGTATTCATGTTTGTTATTTTATTAATTTAGGATGTATCTTACATCAGTTGTATTGAACTAAGGGGACCCTATGAACAAATAATAGAAGGTTTAATGCACCATGTTAATCAAGATTGTGGACGTACCTTTAAAGCCAAGTGTTATGAACAAGGAACTAGAGAAGGATCAATTTGCATGTATAAAAATGGTGCTTATCCTCGTGGAGCTATTGGTAGGGTGTCATTTATTTGGGATACTTGTGTTCAAGATAAAATAAGAGCCGTGTGGATTTGGGCAGAACCTTCGATATATGCACAGTTAGCAAAAGAATTACAAATTACATTTAATTTAAAGCAAAATGACTTAGATATCCTAGAGTCTGAACCTCCAGTTCTGAAAAAGCCTAAACTTTTGGAAATTATAAAAAAATCAAAGAATATTGCAACTGTACAGACTCCTATTTTTGTTAATAGTGCTATGAAAATGACTTTATTAAAAGGTTCTTTGAATAGGCTAAGACTGACAGGACCATTGTCAAATAGTGTTTTGAATCGTGTACTATATCCTGCTGATTTGGTTAATGCAAACAGTTGTATTGATGAAAACTGGTGGTCATCCCATTTGAAAAATCTAAAAAATTCTACTAATATCCAAACAAAACTTTGGAATTCTTTAAGTGGAGCTGATAGACCAGAATCATATCCATCAAATTGTGTCATTGGATTACACACAGTAGATCCAAGGCTGGTGTTTCCAATGAAAAGAACAAAAGCTTTGCCTATTTCGAAAGGTTTGTAAATGTTTATATATATATACTTATAAAATGCATTATATAATTTGTTAAGAATGTTTGACTTTTAGATTTTCTACTAGAAGAAGACTATTCTTTTAAACTTCCGACAATAGCAAGTGTTTCTAAAATTTGGGATTCAAAGGTTCGAGATTGGTCTACACAGAATAAGATGCCCAATTGTGAAATGAATTTGTTACGTAGTAAATGTGTTATTAATGGAAATGACAAAATTGCATTGGATGAATACTCTATGTCTATTATACCAATTCTTTTAATTCAACGACCTGGGCAGTATCATCCAATTACTAGGCCAGGTTATTTAATTAAATAGAATATGTTTTACTGTAGATTTATTTAACCAAAAACTGATTTTTGTTTCAGGTTATGGTAGTGGCTGGGATATTGTCTTACCAGCTGGATGGGCGATGCCGTTTTGGTTAGGTCTAATTATGAACGGATGTCAACCTGGAGGACTACGAGAAACTACAACCATGGTACTAGAACGATGTTTACCAAGACCAGATGAACCAGATACTGATGCTGGACATCTGAGAGATATGTTAGAAAAAGAAGAAGCAATGAAAAAACACTTTAGACTTCCTCCACAAATGCGAGTTAATTACATTAAGTTAGGTTTTCAGACTCCATTTCATTGTCCTTGGGACATTCTCTGTAATGAATGGATGTTAGATTCTAATAATAAATTTGTATTGCGAAATATCAAAGTATTAACTCAGCTACAAAATTTAACTTTAAATTTAAAAGAAAAAATTGATGTGGACAATTTAAAGTCTGAATTTGCTGACTTACAAACTTGTTTAGTGCCCATTAGGCTTGAGTTATCGCAGAAAGGCATTCTGAAACCTAATTCACACATATGTTTACCAACTCTTGATGATTTAAGTAAAATTGGGGACAAATCTAACTTGGGTCCTTTAGAGAATAGTCACAAAGATTTGAATGCTTTCAAGCGTAAGGTTTATCGTTTGGAACACAGAAAACTCTTGAGATCCCTGAGACGTAAACGTGTGATAGAAAAGAAAAAGAGAGACATTCTCTGCAAACGATTTAAACGGAAGGTATCTCCAACATCGCAAATAGTCAAGGAATATTTGAGTCAAATGAAAAAGATGTGGATTCCTGAAGAACAAATGCCCTTAAAGCATAGCTGCAGTCGTATAATTTTGGGTTTTTCGTGCAATAGTCATTTTAGTTTTACTAAATCCAAATATGTTGGCATTGGTTACATGCCTGGCCCTGCACTGTTGGAGTTGTTTAATCTCTGGTCAGAGTCCAAAATAAATTTACCATATGTACTTGTCCGAAATCCCAGTACTAATCAGTTTAGGTATGCTTTCTTAAGTATAACAACTTAATATTAAAAATATTGTTACGCATCTCTTTAATGTATTATTAATTATTTTTTAATAAAATGTTTAAATCAGTTTAATTACATATAAAATAAATATATATAATTAATTTAATGTTTTGCCATTTTATATCATCTATACATAATAGTATAGAAGGTACCTTACTGGTTGATTTATCTGTGGGAGCAAAGTTTTAGTTTGCGACAGGTGCATGTCATATGGATGGTTAATTGGGGACTGTTGACGTATAAAATGCCAATGTTTCTTCTTAAAGCGTAAAATGTGAATAAAGTTATAAAAAAAAAATATTTACCTTATAACTAGACTGGTAGGTAAGGTATTGCATTTTAGCTTTATTCCGCAATAGACAACATTTGTTCGAATTCAGTAGTAGGTATTCCACCTTTGCTAGTTGTGGCTCAAACTCTGCCTTCAAACTTTGTAGTAAGTAGAAAAGTCTAAAGTATCTGAGACTTAGTTTCCTAGCCAAGTTTACATTCCAGTAAAAAATAAATCTTATATTGACATTCAAGTTTTCTCTGAAATCAACATTTATTTTTCATTTCATAAACCTAGGTAGCAAGTAGTGAACTGAGAAACTTAAAATTTGAATGCATGTGATAGGTAGGTAGTTGTTAAATTTTAAATTCACTATAAAGTAATTTTCTTATTTTTCCACTAGTTTTCATGTAACATCGATTTCTATTAATGATGAAAATAAAGTACATCTAGATTATTAATCATACAGTAATCATTGTGTTTATTGTTACATTTTGAATTGGAGAAAGTGAACCAAATTTTTCACAAAACTATCTAATGAATTCAACAATGTTGTATTAGGTATTTTAATTAAAATAAAGTCGCACTTTTGATTTAATTTTGATAGCTTAAAAGGAATTAACAATTAATAATTATTTCATAAAATTCTTTCACCATGTAAACTAATACATTATAGATAAAAAATTACGTTCTTATTCTATAATCAGTGACATATATTATGTAAACAGACATTATTATGGTATATCCTAAGGAGTTATTTATCAAGTTGTAGTTCATGGTGTAATTATAAATAACATCAAGTCATAAAAAAGGACTTAATATGCTTCACTTTTCACTTTTTTCAGTTACTGTATTAGGCAAAGTATCACTGACACATGAGCAATAAGTTAATACAATTTAAAATCTAACTGTTTTTCTGACATACATATTTTGTCAAATTAATTAACTTTTTGAAAAGAGTTAACACATTTAAATGAAATTGTGCTAATATTTAAAAAGCGTATACAATCTAAATTAGTAAGCTCAAACCCTAAATATAAAATAAGATAAATATACATTTTAAGTCGATAAAAACAGAAATACTACAAGTATTATTATACAACATAACTGTTAAAAACACCTGTTACAAAAAATTATACAAATAATAATAATTTTATTTCTATAAAATTATAACTTGTAAATAAAATGTTATATAATAAGACAGTTGAATGCTGGTTAATTTTACTAAGCATCCATAGCCTCAAACATTAATAAATTTAGTTATTATGTACAATATGCCCAATATGGTATACAATTTATAATAAACTTGTATTTATAAGCAATTATAATTAAACTTGAACTGACAATAATTAATTATTGCATCCATCAATCAAACATATTTGTACAACTTGTAACATTGAATAAAACATGATTGGTAAAAAAAAAACATTTCTTAAAATGTATTTGTATAAATAAATAAATATAGTATAATCATAATAAAATAAAATATATAATATAGAGCAAAATTATTTATTTATTCGCTTAATATCAATTGACATTTAAAGATTGTTCTAATATTCTTAAGTCGAATCAATGAATATAAACCAATAATTACATATTTTAAATATAATGTGGTTATGGATAAAAATGACATAAATATATAATAAATCATAAATATAAGCATTCAATATTTGTTTAAGGAATTATTTTGGTATAGAATATAAAAAAAAATAAAATAATAATATTAAGTCTAATACTTGGATTTTCAAACTAGAAAAATATAGTAACTTTTGTTAAAAGAAAAATAAATAAATAAAATTAAAAAAAAAACTTGTTAGAGTAGAGGCAGCGAATCAAAAATTATTATAATTTTGTACATTTTTTTTTTTTGAGTAGCTAAAAAAATCTCACTCTTCAATTTCTTCTTCGGTTTCTGATAACAATTCTTTTTTAGTGTCTGGGATATCCAATAATACATTTGTGTCATCTGGAAGTGGGACGGAATTTGGACTTACTGTTGTCTCTTTCAATTTGTTCTAAACCAAAAACAAAATATAACGTTAAAAATCTTAGACAAAGAAATAACATGTATTATTATTTTTGTTTACTTTCACGGTAGACTGAATATAAATAATGAACGCAATGTTAATTAAAGAAAATAATAATTCATGCAATTATAATGTCAAGCATCACAAATATTTTGATGATTTAGTATTTTACTTAAGTATGTATCAATCACAGCAACAGATTGGTTTGTGTTAAAAATTTTAAAAATATTTGTTTTAATAAAACTAACTTTGAAGTAGCTACTTGAACAATTTTTTTTAAATAATCAAGATTTACAAACTTATATTTTGAAAAGGTTACAACAATTGTTCTACTAAGATTTATTTTTGGAGGAAGTTATACAGAGTAAAATATTTCCAGGGGCAAACTACACCAATTCTAAGTGGCAAATTTCAAATGTACAAAATGAAAATAATCTATTATATCTATTATAATTATTTTTATTTCATAAATTATATTACAACTCCCTCATCCTCAAGTGGTTGTGAAACTTTTTTTAGTTTTTGTATTAATCATTATCATTTATCACATAATATATTAAACTTAAGATTGTATTAATTTTTTAAAAAAAATTATGTTAATGTGCAAATATTATTGTATAATTATTTATTAGTGTCCTATTGTTCAAATGTGTGCTAATATTATACACTACTAATTTTTGTAGTGAAACATTAAAAACACTGTTAGAAAAAAACATATTACATATCAGATTAATAGGATAAATATGTTAAAAAGATATTATAATTGTTCATTTAATTGCTTGTCACCTGTGTGTCAAGCGATTCATTATCACTATCTTCATCATCAGAAGTCAAAGGTTCTTGTTGTTCTTCATTTACTTTTTCTTTTACAGTTCTATGAAAGGTTCAATTTAAATTTAAAATTATTCATTTAATATAACAGTTGGGTGATTACATAATTTAATTTCTAGTGTAATATAAATTGAAATTTATTAAAACATGACAATTGGAAAGTATATACTAATTACTAATTCAAATATTATTTTGTGAAAATAATAAAAGTTGTATTTATAATGCATTAAATTTAATGTAAACTTAACAGTTATAAAATAATTGTATTATAGGGTAGAAGAATTTGTATTTGCAATATTTAGTAATTTTTGTTCTTTGAAATAATCAAAACAATAAATATGAACCCATACTCTAGATTTAAATTAAAATTTTAAAATATTTTTTTTTAAATTTACCCATCATTTGTATCATTGTCTTCATTTGTACTTTCAACTTTAACATCTTCCTAAAAAAACAAATATCAAGGGATTAATAAAAAATAAATTTACAATAACAATATTCATTTATTTACCACAGTAGTTGAGCCATTTAATTCTTTAGGAGGACTTTTAGTAGAAATATCAAAAAATTTGTCCAACTCATCCAATTCATTAGCCGTGTCAAAATCATCATAGTCCTGTATAACATATCATTTTTTATTTTATAAAAAACTTTACATATTAAAAATCCAAAAGGAATATCACTTTGTTTTCCTGTTAAATAACAGTTATATAGGCAAATTTTAAAACAAGTTTATTCATTAATATACTCATAACATTATGCTAGGTAGTATTAAATATAGTTTTCAACTAATGGTTAGTTTCTCAAAGAAATATTAGAAACATAATAAATATAAATGTACAAGGTTTAAAAAATATAGAGCATGACAGGACAGAAATGTTTTTTAGACTAATTAATCAGACATTTCCTAATATGGTAAATAGTGATTTCTCCTCCAGAATTTGTTACTATCTAATGTGTAAAAAACGAACAAACCGGCAACTGTATTCATACATACAAGGCTGTGAATTTTAATAGTATTGTTTCGTATTGTTCTTACATTGTCCATAACCATTTAAGTATACTGACATTCCTATTGCACGACTAATATAAGGTGCTATTGTTTGTTATATTACACATACATCTGACATCATCAAACTAACCCCACAATAAACATCGTCGTTGAATATCTGCGGCGGTAGAGCATTTTTTGAACCGTCCTTGGTCTTGCTGTTGGTCTGCATGTAAGCCTTCTCGTCCTCTTTCCCTGGTTCTGTGATGTCCACCAGGTCGTACGTTATGCTCTTGCTGTCCAATATCATGGTGACCCTCTGTTGGCGTTTCTTTACCTGCAATCGCATAGGGTATGAAACACCAAAATTACCGAAAATGCGTCAGCGGGGACGTTCGTCGGACGTCGACGTCGTCCGCGCGCGAGACTTACCTCCTTGTTACCCGATATGCCGGACATGTACACTTTCACCACCATTTTCGGACGATCTATTATTGTATTACCCGCCGCGTATTCGTGGACACTGTGGGTGACTATTAAAATCGCTCGGTGGCGGAACAGGAATATCGCGGAAGACTGATGAAGAGCGTTCAGCAATTTATTAAGGCAGAACGTCGTCCGTGGGTACTCGGTCGGTCGGTCGGTCGTGAACTTGCTCGGGAGTCGGGACGTCTTGGTTTTTCCTAATCAGAAATTCAAAGCACGTTATCAGCGATCGGTGATTGTCCGCCGTCGGAGGAGGGATTCTGCAACTGCGGTAATGATGCGCGTGCGTGTTGGACTGCGGTTATATCTGTAGGTACAAATGTGATAAGCCGGTCGTTGACAGGGCCGAGGCTGGACGTCCGTCGTGCTTGCGGACCACACGAGTAGTGCTACGTCGCTACGACTGTAGTAACAGTGATGCTATACTGTTGACGTATAATAGGTATTCTATTTACTATTTAAAAGGTCCCCCCCGTTCTGCCACTGTTACATTGTTACATGATATTCTGATTCAATGTATATTATTTG
This sequence comes from Nasonovia ribisnigri, assembly GCA_027563435.1. Taxonomy (NCBI): domain Eukaryota; kingdom Metazoa; phylum Arthropoda; class Insecta; order Hemiptera; family Aphididae; genus Nasonovia; species Nasonovia ribisnigri. Next base: position 12,187 of record JANEHU010000796.1, read on the forward strand.
TCTTCAACCATCGATCACCGTCTCCCGCGGGTCTGTCGATGCGACAATAGCACGATACGGCTTTATAGTCAACTGCAATAATAATTATTATTTATTACAATTTATTGTGTCCACGTGTAGTAAATACCTATATAAATACCTCATCTATCGCTGTGACTTTTCGCTTTTGTTTTAGTCGAGTCATCTTATACATCAAATCAAAGGTAAACCGTTTTTTTTTTTTTCATTCTTTTGTTCTGTGCACAAACAACAATGTCGTTATGAATTTTTTTTATATAATTAAATATTATTTAGAAGATAGACGAATAGGTACGTGGCTATACCTATGTGGGATGTTCCTTTTCTCGTAAGAGTAAAACACAAACATTATTTCAGAAAACATCGATTTTTCTCAATATTTCTTTTGTGTTAGATTGATTAGTAAAAACATTTTTGAAATAAAATTACATATTTACTATTTTTTATTGTTACAACCTTTTTAAGTTCCTTGTTAGCTCTAATGAATGCTATACCTACATACATTTTAGATTTTGAGCGGATTGATTTTACAAGAATGTATTTTTTTTTTTGGTGGGGGGAAATGTATAAACATATTTTAACATAATATAGGTAATATAATATTTAAAATTAATCTTGAATAATAAATTATTTATTTAACATAATTATTACATAAATATATAAGATGTTCTTCCTACATTAAGACATTTTTTTTCTCGATTTTGCGTTGCCCAAATTGTCATTTATTTTTTCAATATTTAAATGTTTGATTCGTTCTTTTTCTGTACATTTAAAATTGCTTTACTAGATAAATGCACTGCGTTAAGTCCACGTGCGTTTCTTAAGTAATTTTTTTATTATTTTTAATTTGAACAATTATCGTTCTGCTCCTGTCACAGTGATTGGTAACATCTGGAAAACTAGGTACCTACTCAATAATTCGTTATTATTTTTATTCTTAAAACCATCCACATTTTTTTTTTTTTTATTGTTCATCCTTTATACCTAATTGTTTTTACAGTTAATATTTGTCGCGGGAAGTCAGAATTAATATAATCTTTAATTCTTTATATGTTAAAGCAAAATCGTATTATGCTTTAATACCTAATAATTAGTATTTTCATTCGAAAATAATTTTGACGGGGTAGTGCCAAACTAGTTTTACAAAAACACAATTGGTGTTCACACAACAACAATAACAAAAACTATATAGTTATATATATATTATTATAGTTTTGTATTATGAGCCGAGCGAAGAATTTATTGATTTTACAATTATGTGTGCGTGTTTTTTAAATGCATTTTTTCTGTTTTTATACCACGTTTTGGGGCAGACAAAATGTCACCTCACCGATAAACTTATACCTAAATTTCACGTTGCCAAGACCTTCATTGAATTTCATTGAAATTTGGCACGTAAATTGTTTGCTAATATTCTTTATGGATCCAACGAGAACATTACGATCATGTTCACGATCATCATTTATATTATGTGTATTGTGTAGAAATAAACAAATCATACTCTTTAATACAAAAAATAATTTACAACATTTTACTGAACGAAACAATTTTATTATATTACATATCATTTTAATGAACAATATATGTAATTGCATGTATGTTTATGTGCTTTAAAATTTTGAACCATAAAAATAGGTGTGCCGAAAAAGTGAAACATAACAAGTTGTACAAAAAGTTATAAAAAAACAAAAAATAATAATTTAGGAAAAAAAAAAGGCATCAGACAAGCCGAGGCGATGTGGGGGGTACGTGATGGCGAGTGTGTGGTGCAGATGATATGTTGATGAACTGGTTTATGGCTACTGGTCACCTTTACACCGTTCTCACGGCCAGTCTGCGGGGCGGACGAGAGTCGCGGACGCGTTTGCTCGGGACGCTAAGACGACCATGACAGCGGCCGCGGAGCCCGGCCACGACGGCTGCGAGAGTGACGACGGTTGGCGACGAGAGGCTAGTGCGCGATGTCGTGCGCTGCTTGACGGTGCTGAAGGCTCTGAAGACGACTGTTGTGCCGTCGACGACGGGTACCAAAGCTCGGAGCGATCGACGAAGACTATATAATATCGGTGCTGTGGCGACCGGAACCGTTGCAGCCACTCGGCCAGCGGGATCAGACCACTGGGTGAAAATCGGAGAAAAACTGCGGACAGCATCGCAACGCGCCGCTGTCCTGATATCCTCCGCGATTTTCGCCCTGGCTTCCCTGTCGGCACCGTGTCTGCCGCAGTCTATGGCGCCGCCGCCGAACTCTGAAACGTTTCGTCTCCTCGAGCCCGGCGATGTTGACGTCCGCATGTTCCTGGCCACCCAATAATTATTATAGTCGTCTATGGCTCACCCGTCTTGAGCTCTGTGGTGCCCGTCGTCTCAGTCACGAGTCGTCTTCCTGAGCACTGCCAGCATTCGTCACTGGTACCGTCGGGTCGGCGTCGTTGTCCGTACCGGTATACCGCTAGCCTCCGTCGTCGTGCCGTCGTCGCTCCCGGACCGAAGCAGCCGAGCGCCCGCCGCGCCGCCAGAGGGTCTCGCGTGTCGGCGTCCTCGAGCGCGCGACGTCCGTGATCGCGTCCGTTACCGCAGGTGGCCGGAGAACGTGTATTGGCGACTTACCGCCGATCACCACCAAAAGTGCACTGTCACGTAATTACACCTCAACCCCACGTCTTCGCCTCGCCTTGTCCGCTACCCTCGGCCCGGGGGGAATTTTCGGTCGGTTTCACTTCGGGGGGCAACAGCACAGTACGCGTACGGTCTTGGTGATGCCTCCCCACACAGTGGAGACAAATCTTGCTCTCCTGCTGCGTGGGGATGCGCGTATGTCTAGCTTGACCCCCGGGTCCAGCCATCCGATCAAATCTCCAAAACTGTTTTTAACCTCTAGTCCCCGGGCCGGCGTGACGACTATCGCCTCGTCACTGAGCTCCTCCACTGCTTCCTGTATCATTGCTGGCTCTTCGACCACGTCATCATTCATCGTTTCGACCGGTTTTTCATCGTTGTACTCTTCGTCCTGTTTGATGACGTCGTCGTCACCACCCGCAAACTGTAGTGCATAAGACAACAGACACTCCAAAGCCTCGATCGTCGGTTCTTGGTTGATATTGTCGATTTGATTAAGTTCTTCTTCCATTATTTCATAGTCGATGTTATTAATGATATTTTCGAGGACTTCGTTTATAATTTCTTCTACTGTTAGAGTCGTCTCGTCTGTTTGTGTTTTAGCCATTTTGACAGAAATTAGGGAGATTTTGTGGTCAGAATTGCAAATGAGCCGATTCGGATTTTCGTCTTAGGCCGTCGCCGATAATTTAAAACAAACATAGTTTATTAGTAGCCAGCGTGTACGCCATCATATTATTAATCGACCAGCATCAGCTGGATTTCGGGCCCGTTTATTTACACCATTGCTATTATTATTATTATTATTATTATTATTATTGATATACCAACTGTACTTAAGCAGAGGTTATATTGTATTATAATATTTTAACGAGGATGTATACATAGACTTTGCATTATGTACTGTTGTACTCGTTTTATACTTTTCTTTTTTTTTGGGGGGGGGGGGCTTGAGGCTTCAACAACTGTGGTCATTAGCCTGTGTAGTGTTTGATATGGTAGGTTTTTAACACGTGGAGATGTTGGTGTTTTTTTTGGCAGAATTTTGATTGGGCACTCGTAGGTTTCTGTCATGGCGGCCACTCTCTCCTGACATCGTGACTGTCCGAAGAAAAGTGCCGTCCGTGACCGAGGTTCGAACCGGCGACGGTGTGCGTTTTTCGCAGCCATTTTCATACATTTTATAACTTTCAAATGGCTATTAAAGAGATTTTTAATTTTCTATTTTATTTATATCGATGGATCAATTTTCAGTTGCGGTCAAAAATGTAAAAATTCAGTAAAAGGTTCCACATATTTTTTTTACTACTTCGCCTTCTATCTTCACCAACAACTCTTTTTTTAAGTACATTACACAATTGTTTAAAAATAATTAAATAACAGGAAGTGATATAATAACCTAATTGTTTTTTAAATGATAAATCATTTTATGTAGTTCACCATGCGTCCATCATTATGTGAATTTTCAAGAATATCATACATTTCAGTATTATACACATAATATTAATTAGCTTCATTATTTTCTGATCTATGTTATGGAAAGTGGTGCAGAGACTTAAATATCAATTAACTAAATATATAAGGTAAATTAAATTTAGCCTAATCATGTCATAAAGTGTCGCCATTGGGTGGCTGCTTTTATCACGTTTATGTCAAGCTATATTGTATATTTCCGCATGTATACTTATTGTAATAATTTATTTACAGATTGTACACACTTTAAAATAAAAAAGAAAAAAAAAAAAAATGTTATGGAAAAATTAATTTATTAACTTCATATAGTAAAGTCAGTAATGTTAGTAATGTCGTAGCGATTCAAACTTTTACTGTAGTCTAATAAAGAAGTCTTTTTTTCAATGTTTAGCTTATAAGTATGTAATTTATTATTTTTTGCAATTTTCTATGTACATTGAATTTGCAATGGAATTAATATTTAAAATATTTTGTTTAACCTTGAAAATTGGTATACCTAATATTATATGTTTTGTATTAACCACCGTTATTCCAGGCGCCTTCCTAGCTCGGTTGCTAAGTGACGCGTATAACATGACGACGCTCAAGTTTGGACGTTGTTTGTATCATCAACAAGATTTTACAATTTCGAAAAATGTCTAGTTTTTTCGATCATTTCGCGATAGTTTGTTTAGTTCCTTCACTATTTAAAAAAGTATATTTTCATTTTTATCCGTGAAATATAATATAATATGGGTATTATAGTAAAAGAATCAGGCGATCTATAGGCGGAATACACATATTATATTATAATAATACTGTTTGTCTATCCTAAATCAACCAACTTGTAATAGATAGAAAAAAATCTTCTTCTATTTGGGACACCAAACTTTTTACACAACCTTCAATGTCACGTACTTATTTATAATTATATATCGTAGGTGGAAAACACTATTCCAGGCCCTGGTCGCTCCATGCTGGTACCTCCACCGCGGTTTTGTGTAATTTACAAGTATATATTTAAAAGCGTAAATGTCCGGCCTGCACGACGGTCCTACCTATATTCAATCTTCGTTGGATATTTTCCACCCTAAAGCAAAAATTTAAATGGCGCTCTTCTTTACCGATATTTATTCAATTTTGCTGCCTTAAATATTTCTTTAAAATTGTATATCACCTTAAAGCCTAACCTTACGCATTATGACTTGCTTGTGCTCTATAGCAATAGGGGCCTGCGTCGTTATATTTTAAAGCCATATAACATCACGGTACAAAAAAATTACGATTTATGTTTCCAGTTTTCTCTCGGCTGTCGTACTGCATAATACAAATTTATATTGATCATCTAGTCCGGCACGTGCATCGAATATAATATACGCATCTCACGGTGAGTGTGTGAGTGTGTCTGTTTGAATTTGTTTGTTTACAAAGGTCAGATCAGGACTTGTTTACGATAATCTTAGATGAGTGATTAATATTGTTTGAAAACTTCTACGCGTTACGCGTATAAGCCTGAATTCACTAATGAAATCTAGGTAGTCTAAAAACGTTTTCTAGGACGAGTGCAGCTGCAGAGGAAGTGAATATATTCTGCTCGGGTCGAACAAACTTCGCATCGGCACAATATGATATAAATCTTGGATTAACGCATACTTGTTATACAACCAACCACATGTGAAGGAAAAATTGCGTCCTATAGGTCTCTACACAAATATGCACCTGTGCCACAACCCATAATAATGTCATTCAACTTTATGCATAATTGCATAAAGTATTATAGTGTAAGTTATAGTATATGTTTTTTCGATTTTTAGTCGTTTGTTTCTTGTACCTATATAAATACGTTTATATTTAAATTTTTGTCTCTGCAGAAGTAATCATAGATTTCCATAATAAATTACCAACATATAAAATAATATCTGTATAGTTTTGTCTAACGGGATTTTTTTTCAACTTAATAACACGGGAAACGTTTAATTTTATATATTTTTACGTTTTAGAGACTTTCAGCTTGTGTCGATCACGTCATTACATTAGGTACATCTTAAGAAATATTTTTTTTCTCAAATAATACTAACCAGTAATAACTAATAGGTACCTTATATTAGGTACAGCACACAGTAATGGTGCCTATACATTATATATAGGTAAGTACATACTACACGTCTACACCCATGTAATATTATATAGAGAACTCTATTCGGATGGTACATACATTTATGACGTAGAATTCCAAGTTCTAAGTTTATTAAAAAAACAAACATTATTGACTTATTTTTCACTCTTGCAGGGGTGTGTCATATTTAAACTGTGATAAAAAAAGGGCGGGTAAGTGTATGTCGCTCTGCTGTACAGTAGGTTACAAGTGAGTCACTGTAATGGATTGTGTTAGATTTTAATAATTTAATCCAATGATATAATATCATTGAATAAGAAAAACGATTCTGAGGGAAGACGGTCAGTCAGTCTATAATATCTTACTAAGTCTAAATGTATTTGATGATATTATTGTGAATAAACTAATTAATTTTAGTATTATAGGCATTAGTATTTACTATAGTTGGTTAAATTCATTTTTCTCAAAAAAATTATATTTTAAAATGCCATTGCGTGTATATAAAATATAACAATATATTCTAAAAGTTTCATATACCAACAAATAATATTTTTAAATTATATCAAAATAACTAAAATCATTATTCTTGGTTTAAATATGAAATTTTGTCTAAATTTGAAATTAAAATGTCTGTAAAAAATAAATGTGTTGATATATTTTTTAGATTTTTTGGTTACAGTATGATTTATTTATGAGAATTTTTGTTTTAAATTTTCAACACTTAGTTATAAAAACTGAACATTTTATAATTTTTTAATTACAATGATTTATAATTTTCGAGATTTTGACAAATTTTGTCAAAATTCGAACTTTAAATGCTTATAAAAAAAAATCGTGCCTATGTATTTTTAAAATTTTTCAACTGATGTTGTAACAATATATAAGAAAGCTTGTATTAAATTTTCAGACTTTTTGGCCCACCAAATAAAATTTTATTGACAATTATAAAAAAAAAAACTAAAAAAATTGAAAACTAAAAATGTCTGTAAACAGCTCAAAACAAATCAAAATATTTTCAAAATTGAATGGTGTATAGAAAATGAGAATATAAACATTTAGTTAAATTTTCATGCATCTACAATTATTCGTTTTTGAATTACAACCAAATAAGAAAAACGCTACATGAGAAATCGAGTGAATATCCTATGTTGTAAAATTATGAACTTAAAACACTCATAAAAATTATTTTTAATTGCTTTTAGATATTTTATTTTTGATAAAAGTAGAAAAACTTACGTTAAATCTTGTGTTAAAATTTAAACCTTAGATTTAAAAAGAAAAAGGGCGGGTAAGTGTATGTCGCTCTGCTGTACAGTATGTTACAAGTGAGTCACTGTAATGGATTGTGTTAGATTTTAATAATTTAATCCAATGATATAATATCATTGAATAAGAAAAACGATTCTGAGGGAAGACGGTCAGTCAGTCTATAATATCTTACTAAGTCTAAATGTATTTGATGATATTATTGTGAATAAACTAATTAATTTTAGTATTATAGGCATTAGTATTTACTATAGTTGGTTAAATTCATTTTTCTCAAAAAAATTATATTTTAAAATGCCATTGCGTGTATATAAAATATAACAATATATTCTAAAAGTTTCATATACCAACAAATAATATTTTTAAATTATATCAAAATAACTAAAATCATTATTCTTGGTTTAAATATGAAATTTTGTCTAAATTTGAAATTAAAATGTCTGTAAAAAATAAATGTGTTGATATATTTTTTAGATTTTTTGGTTACAGTATGATTTATTTATGAGAATTTTTGTTTTAAATTTTCAACACTTAGTTATAAAAACTGAACATTTTATAATTTTTTAATTACAATGATTTATAATTTTCGAGATTTTGACAAATTTTGTCAAAATTCGAACTTTAAATGCTTATAAAAAAAAATCGTGCCTATGTATTTTTAAAATTTTTCAACTGATATTGTAACAATATATAAAAAAGCTTGTATTAAATTTTCAGACTTTTTGGCCCACCAAATAAAATTTTATTGACAATTATAAAAAAAAAAACTAAAAAAATTGAAAACTAAAAATGTCTGTAAACAGCTCAAAACAAATCAAAATATTTTCAAAATTGAATGGTGTATAGAAAATGAGAATATAAACATTTAGTGAAATTTTCATGCATCTAAAATTATTTGTTTTTGAATTACAACCAAATAAGAAAAACGCTACATGAGAAATCGAGTGAATATCCTATGTTGTAAAATTATGAACTTAAAACACTCATAAAAAATTATTTTTAATTGCTTTTAGATATTTTATTTTTGATAAAAGTAGAAAAACTTACGTTAAATCTTGTGTTAAAATTTAAAACCTTAGATTTAAAAAGAAAAATTTTTATGAATTTCTAACTCCAAATAATTTGCAAATTTTCGTCATTTTTACGTAATTTGTCAAAATTTCAACTTTAAATGCTTAAAAAAAAAAATTGTGACTACAGATTTTTAATATTTTTCATGTGCCTTTGAAACAATATATTAGGAGCATTCTATTAAATTTTCAAGAATTTTTAACGAATAAATAAAATGTTATTGATTTTAAAAAAAAAAAAAACCAAAAAGATTGGAAATTTAAAATGTCTGTAAACAGCTCAAAATAAGTCAAAATATTTTGAAAACGGTATGGTATATAGAAACTGCTTATATAAACATTCAGTAAAAATTTCATGTATTTACCGTCATTTTTTTTAGACTTACACCAAAAACCAAAATCGATTTTTCGAAAATCAATGTTGCGTAAAAATTCCCGTTTTTTCCTTAATTTTCCATTTGTTTTTCACGGTACTTTTGAAAACTACTGGAAAATGTTTACTTTTGACCCCCCAAAGTACCAACTAGATTCACTTTCCTATCAGAAAAGGTACTATTGAAGAAAATCTAAGCACTTTTACTGTCCCAAAACGTGATGACAGACACAAAAAAAAATAAAAAAAAAAATAAAAATAAAAAAATAAAAAAAAACACACATCATTGTAAAACCAATACATTCATCGTCTGAATCTAAAATAATAATAATTTTTTTATCATAACTCAAAACAATATTTAAGATTAATTATATAGCTAACTTATACGTTATTATTGTAGAGCACTAGTCACTAGAGCTATTATTATATAAACGTACATTTTTTAAGTTTGAATAATAATATTATACCAATATATAATATATAGGTAGACATGTAAGGTGGTTGTAAGTTACAGATATCTAATATCTATTGAAAACTGAAAGTATTTTTATCACCCAACCGTACTAGCTATTATCTATACGATGGAACCTCGGTATTTCGAAGTCTCAAGAGACCGGAAAAAAAAATTCGACATACTGTAACTTTGAGTTAACGAGGTAATTTAAAATATATGAATGAATGATCAAGACTGAAAGAAAAATTCGATATATTTAAAACCGGAATTCGAGATATTGAGGTTCCACTGTATTAGATATAAGTACTTTCTACCTAGGTAGTAGGTATCGATAATGAGACCTGTAAACTATGAGTCTCTGAAATGGCGACGTTAATGTTACATGACGAAAGTACCATATGCTAATTAAATTATGATTTATGAGCTACATATTACCGTTGATGCAACTTTTTAAGTATAAGTCTTACTTGTAAACGGAGACAACAAATATGTAGGCGTAGCGTCCCCCCCAGATGATAATATAGTATCATTGTCTTTGAGCGGAGTTAACTAAATAATGATTAACTAGGTGTAAAAAAAATGTCAGTGAATATTATTTTTGGCTTTATTTTTATTAACAAAAAAACTTACAAAATATGTAAAGAATCGAACTTGTTCGAGTTTTTCCATACCGCGCGCTGCCATTCCCCGCTACTACACGCCATGCCTTGCAGCAATGAACTATTGTTTTTGAACCGCCTAAATCATACTACTTATTGATTTTTAATCAATATTCAATAAACATACATAGATGGAGTGTACTATCTGGATCTATTTTTACTATGAGCTTTTTTCACTTTCTGCTATATGCCTATATGTGACACTGAACCCACATGCAAATTTTTGTTACGAAGATATGACGTACAGGTCTTGGACTTGCTTTATTATCAGTTCGTTTTTTAGAGAATTGTTTTTTTAAGTATTGTGGCACTTATAGCCAGTACCTATAATAGTTCATTATTAAAATAAGATCACTGTCTATCAATTCTGTGATTTTCACGGCGATGTATATTGTATATACTATATATTGCATACGTTTCAACTTTGTGTACCTATATATGCCACAGACTACTACACTAAATAAGGAATTCTTATATAATTTACATTGTTACAAGTGAAGCTCAGCTGTGGGCGGCCGCTATTTTGTCGGTTGGAAAATCATTTCATTCATTATACAAAATGCATTAGGTTTTAGGAATACCATCGTTTTTAATGGTAAAATAAAGTAGGTAGTAAATGTAAAATATATATATTATAAAATCAAATTAATTGTGTGGTTATTGTTTATTTAATATTATGAGATTTATTATTTTGATATTGCTATTTTTTTTGTTTGTATTTATTAATTTTAATTTCAAATTATTTTAATATTTTAAAAATTTCAGTAAAAATTTTAGTAAATTTCGTAAGATTTTATTTAGGGCATTTAAAAACATGGACATTTTTATCAAACATTAACTAAGAGCTAAAATTTGCAAATTTAGTAAACTACGTAAATACCATAAACGAATAACGAAGATCACCAGAAAAAAGTAAATTAAAATAGACAAGAATAAAATAAAAGAATAATAGACCAAATTCTACATAGCTTACTGTTATATTTTATCAACAAAATTAATAATAAATGAAAATCTTTTAAAATATCTAGAATTTTGGCCTATTAAGATAAAATATAAACGTTTTTTAAGGTACTTGCAATTAAGATGTTATTATAAATTAATCAAAAAGTTGAAAATAAATAAAAATATTATATTAGATAAAAAAACAATGAACTCTGTGTATGTTAGGTACTCTACGAACGGGGCACTATAAATGCCCGGAAAATAATTACGCAGATACTGTTTCAGTAATTGAAAATGTAATGATCCTGTCATATTACCAAGCACAAACATACTATTTTTAACGATCATATTTTAAATGGATAAATATTTTATCAAATAAAATATCTAAAATAAAGGAATTATTATAAATTATAATCGATAGGTACTTATAATTTATTATTTAAACAAATTACAATTTTTAACACAAGTAGGAACTTAATACAGGTGTCAGGCACCAATTCCGTATTATACAATATCGTACTATGTATGTATAAAATTACTCAAACTGCAATACATAATTTTAGTTTTTTAATTTTTTAATTTTTCAAAACATACTTGTAGAAACGGAAAAAAATCTTTACTCGTTATTTATATTTAGAATCAATTTTAAATTTAAAAATGCCCATCAGTATGCAATTATAACTTACTATAGGTAAAAAGGTATGTGGAGGTAGAACGTAGTTTGTAAATATAGATTACAATTTACAAACTATATAATAATTAATAGATTATAGATGTATTTAGACAAATAGACAATACCCGCTATTACTGATTAAGTGTCATAATTCATTATTATCGTATGTCAATTAAAATATTCCATATTGGACGATAAATCAATATATTTTTGAACTAATGCAAAACGTAGCGGTACACATCCAATAAAAAATAAAATAATTATTATTAAAACAAGAAATGTGTCTGAGCTACGTATATGTACATATAATTACACGGTTTCAAATATATTTTGTGATTATGAAGTACAAAGTGCATATTATTTTATTATTATTAAACCTTCATCATCGGATGAAATCAATAACCTTGCATAACCTTGTATTTGATAAAACCTGTAAGTACATTTACCGGGATTGCATGAATCCCTCAGTATATTTATACTACTTACACATTACACATTACCTATCTAGGTTTTCTGTCTTTAATTTCAGAAGCGGTTTTTCTCTAACAAACGTTTTTTTTAAATTTTAATCGTTGTCAGTGTCAATTTAACTTATCGGTATCATTTAAAGTTTAAATGATTTGATATAACTCACTCGGTTTTTAAACACTTAATGAGCAAAGATGACAACAATCATGTCATTAATAAAGTCGTCTCCATTGTCACACGTATTGTTTACACTGGTGTTTTTAGTGTCTGGTCTGACTGTCAACTTGTTACAGTTATTATTTTTTATAATTTTGTGGCCAATAAACAAGGAGCTTTTCAGAAAAATTAACTACTTTTTTTCATACATTATTTACTCAGGTATATATATACTTTGATAAGTTATTTTAGTAATCATAGAACAAATTAATTTTTATACTAATTGTATGTATACTTACTTCAGCAACCTGCAAAACTCGTTATCAATGAATCTTCGATTTTACTTTTATACTTACACAAATTAACCTACAATGATTGAAAAAAATGATTATTTACAAAATATATTATAGGTTTCTACCTACCAATTAATATTTAAAGTTATATTTTTATTATTTTTTTTTTTATATAGAAATCGTTTTCATATCCGATTGGTGGGCTGGTGTCCCGTATTACTTTTATGTAGACAAAGAGGATTACAAGTTCTTCGGCAAAGAAAATGCGATATTCATTATTAACCACAAATACGAGATTGACTGGCTGACTGCTTGGGTCGTACACGATCGAATCGGCGGCATTCTCGGGGTAAGTGTTTTTTTTTTTTTGACACCTACAGGTAGATTTTTTTATAGTCGAAATGTCGATGTGTTTATAGTCGATTAATTATTAAATATACGTTTTTAAATTATTGCATTGTTTAAAAAGAACTGCAAAGCATTTGCGAAAGATAGTCTCAAATACATGCCCGTGATTGGTTGGGCTTGGTGGTTCGGCGAATTTTTATTCCTCCAGAGAGACTTGGTAAGAGACAAGCACACAATCGAAACTAAGCTCGGCAAGTTGTTCGAACATGGAAACCCAGTCACGGTATTTATTACATTCAATAAAAATGTTCACGTTACCTACTAAACTAGGTATTATATAGTAATAATTTGATGTTCTGTTTCGAAATGTTCGTGCAGATGTTGCTATACGCAGAAGGCACCAGGTTCACAAAGGATAAACAAGAAGCCAGCATTAAGTTTGCTCGGTCTAAAGGACTACCGGAGTTAAAGGAACACTTGCTTCCGAGGACTAAAGGTTTCAGCCTTGGATTGCCTCATTTTAGACCCAATTTGCCAGCCGTCTACAACGTTCAAATTGCTTTTAAAGGGTACGTATCTTGGCTAAATAATATACATTTAAGGCGATGTTTAGCCATACGTTGTGCAGGCTATATCTTGTACAGCGTTCGTTTCATCGATAACTTGTTTCCTAACTCACTTCTTTTTAATATGACTTTCGCAAATGCAGTGAAGAAAAACCATCGTTGAGAGCATTGTTAAGTGGTCAACGGTTAGAAGCACACGTGTACATGGAAAGAATACCTATTGAACAGGTTCCAGACGGCGACAAAGCGTGTGAAAAATGGATGTATGACATGTACGAGAAAAAAGTAATAGTTCATATTGTATACATTATCAGCTTGGCTTTCGGAAATAATTTCAAACATTCTCAATTGAAATTAAAAATAATCCAAAAGCAGCAGACTAGGTACTCAAAATAAATTACATAAATACCATACATCTATGTTAGAATAAATGACCAAACACACATTTACATCGTATAAATGTGGTACACTGTTTGATAAATCAAAAATAGAAATAAATAACAATTAATTTTAATGCCATATTAGCCTGGTATATCGTCTGATGTCCAAAATGAAGGAATAAAAATCACTTATTGAAAAGGACGCTACACCAAAACAAGAAAGTAACCAAATACAACTTGAACAACATTATACTGAAATAAAGAATATAATATAGTATATTCGTTATCAAACGTAATTAATAAAGATAAGACAACAATATCTATTCAAAACCACTTTATCGTATTCTAACTAAACTGAATCATATTATATATTATATTATAATGTCATTATTTAGATAAATAAAATCAAAAAGTGGAGAAGCGCGTTGGCTGTTACCAGTCACGCAACGTGATGACTGAGAGTAAGTAACGCCCGCTGCTACTAGTTCCCGGATGGGTGACCACTCGGGTTCGTAGTAGTAAAAACTTTGCCACACATACACGTGTTTACTTACCTACCGTAACAACCGTAACAACACCTTACCTACTAACCTCACCAACCATAGTTCATAATCGCCAACAACAGTTAATGACCATAGACAGTGGATTTAATTTTAATACAAAAATTATAATGTCAAATTAATACAGGTTTAATTGATTTAATTACAAAACACAATTAAAATAAAATATATTTTTTTAATAGTTTGGCAAGTCACACCTCTTGTCGCATTTTTCATTGCAAAGTTCATAAACATTTAAAGTTTCAATTTTTTAAATATTTATTTAATCAACAGGATAAAATGATGGTCAGCTTCTTTAATACAGGAGATTGGTTCAAGGAAAGTGGCGTAAAACCAGTGGAGAAATTTCTCCCACCATATCGTTATTATTGTCTTCTAAACATGATTTTTTGGTCAATCTTAATTTTAGTACCGTTTTTCTACTTGACATTTAACGTATTAATTTCGGGAAATTTACTTCATATATTACTGTTGGTAGTACCAATTGGCTTACGTGAGTTTAATATTCAAACTAACATAATATATTATAACATGCTGTGAATATTCATAACAATCATTAAATTTAATCCAAAATATTTTATTTGCAGTTCATGTACTCTTATCCAAAATGTTGAGCGTTTCTGAAATAAGCAAGACGTCTTCACAATACGGCACAGAGAAACAAAAAACGAAATAAATACAAATTAGTGAATTAAAGAACAAATGTTTGAAGAAGTTTTGAAATAATAGTTTCAAGTTTAAAATGTTTAAATACTTATTGACTATTGCCATCGAGTATCGACTATATAGCTATACTGTATATTCCAATAGTTTTAAATTGTTTTGACTTTTAGTATTTTTTAAGCTACCTCTTTTTCCTAAAAATAAAAATAACATGATATTATGTAAATAATATAGTTTCAACAATAGAATTTATTCAACTTGAATACAATATAGGTAGTATACAAAAATACGTACTATACAATAATATAAAAATTAACAACTATTTATAAAAAAAAAATTGTGTAGCTTATATTCATAATAAAACTTCTGAGTGAAATCGTATGGTTAAGTTTGCGATTAATGTTAATTTGTTACATTAATTATTTTTTTATTGATCTTAATTGGCCATTAGTATATTTACTTAAAATATATTACATCAAGTTTATATTAAATTGTTATATACATTTTATTTTAATATACTATTATATACGACGAAATACATCTATCTCTAATTTATGATTATTTATATAGGTACCTACCGAAATCACTTTTTAAGAATAAATTAGGAATATTGTTGGTCGCTATTGTGTTACCAGTCTTATATCTATTTATAACATCTATATTATCTAGGTACCATTATTTTTTTTATACTTTATTTTTCTTAACTAATTGGGTGTATATGGGGATAGTTGCCATTTTCTGAAATGGATCATGGCGTCATTGCCAAAATGAATATAAATACAATACGAGTAGAACTCGTCTAGTTTTTTGAGAATTAGGAACCTTACCAACTTCTTAAACCGATGTAGGTATTTGCAGACCGTGATTTCTTTCCAGAGGAACACTGTTGTTGTGAACCTCTCATAGTTATTTCCAGACACTTCTCGGATAAAAATTGTTGACATTTTGTCAATATTTTTATAAATATATTTATTTATATTTTGTTAGTTCAAAGAAATCGATGTTATTTTTTGAAACTTATAATATTATGAGCTATAGCTTACGCGCTTCACGACTATTATAGTAGTTCACAGCTTGTAAGTTGTATTATATACATTTATACCTACTCCGTGTTCGAGTGGCGTCGTAATTAATATTTAGTTGTGCGTAGAAGTAGAACAGACGTGACTGTGACAACGACACAAATCAGTGGCGTATTTAGGATTTAAAACATAAGTGCATAACCTTAACCCCCTCCCCCCTATATAGTATATACGCCACTGATGCAAAACCTGTTGTACCTAGTACGTCATATTAATCATTAAAGAATCATTGCACATTTGCATGAATCATAATATCATACAGTGGTAGTTGCGCGGTGAAGAGGTTTTTTAGAGGACATGGCGTCTGATAGTTTTTCAGTGGGTGGATGGGTGTATGGTTTGGGTAGTCAAGGGCTCATGACCAATTTAAGGATCTAAGGGTCTATTTTTTCGGCATATACGGGTTTTGTTCGTGCATACAATCGTTCGTACGTATATTATATTCGTATACTTTATTTGATATCTTGTACGAAATTTAAATCTACCCACGAATCTTTTGGCCATGCGGATATTTATCGTATTACATCTATATTCGTAAGTATATTGTATTATGACGTACACCCTTATTTTAATTTTGTACCTATACGAACATCGTATGGGTATATTTAAAAATACGTACAACCTTAGGCCTGTACCTAAATATGATATTATACTAGCCGATTCCGCACACTTCGTGTGTCGTAAAAAATTACAACTTTAAAAAAATGTGATTCTTCAACTTTCTATGGGTGAAACTCGCTGCAGTAAGTGTAACTCAACCACATTGGTGGGTAATGTGGGAAAATTCGATTTGATCCATGCTTGTACCTGATCTGCCCGATTAACCAATGGCATCCAATAATAAATAAGTACTATTTCTACTAAATATTTCTCCTACAACCAATAGTAACCGTTTATAAACAAATATTTCCATCGTAAATTTTAAAATCCCTGTTTAAACACTTCCCGGGCTCCTATATTGTTTATAGCGTGATGATATTACGTAGCCTATAGCATTTCTAGATAAATGGATTATCCAACACAAAACTAATTTTTCAATTCGAACAAGTAGTTCTTGAGATTAGCGCGTTCAAACAAACTCTTCAGCTTTATAATATTGGTATACATTTATACTTTTATTTATTTTTTGTGTATGTCATCACTCATCACCTTTTGTACGGTTCAATTTGTTTACTTCAACTTTTGTTGAGTTCAAAGTTGGTACTTTGGGAGGGGGGGTATTGAACCCAAGATCTCATAAGTTGCTATTAGAGTAGTTTAAAAAAAATATGAGTGTAAATTCGCAATATTATATGTATATGAGCGTCTCACGTCTGAAGTTAGAATTTTGACAAAAATCGTCAAAATCACGAATATTTGCAAATTATTTCAAGTTAGAAAAATTTCTATGGACTTGAGATAATATTTATTTTGTTGTAGTATAATTTGCGAAAACCGGCTTTCAATAGTTGCAATATTATATATTATAACCACTCGTATGTACGAACAATTTCGTCGTATGAATAAAGTTACAAAATAACTTTATAAACGAACTACAAACGTACGTTTTGTACGGATGATGTACAAAAAATACTGTTTTTGCTAAAAATATACATATGAACAGAAATTAATGATGTTATTAATCGAATTGGAATTTCATACAAAAAATGGCCAATTTTCGTATACCAAATAGTCCCACTGTACAATAATAATATAATATGATGTCAAATAAAAACTAATCAAATTGTATAACAAAAACGTTTAATCGTGTAAATTTACATAGAATTACTTACTATATTACGAAGTATGACAAGGCCATCTATTATTATTTATAGGTATAATTGTTTCACTCAGATTCGTACTCAAAAACATCCACTTCGGTCTGTGGTTAGAACTGGACCAGAGTAACTATTCTGCTAATAACAAATTTTTTCACTTCTGTATAACAAACATGATGTGGCGATGTGCAGCTATAACATTTATTTAGCGCAAGCTTGCTGATCTTATGGTAACTATGTTGACTCACCGTCGTGGATCTGTAGAACTAATATAGTAAAATACATAGGGTTGGCCAAGATACTCAAAAAGCAGTATTGAGATAATAGATACAAGATACTTTGCTTTGGAGTATCGCGATACAAGATACTCGATACTTGGCTTTGGAGTATCATCGTGATACTAGTACTCGATACTAAATACTCGATACATTTTAATAAAATTAGTCCATTCAATATTAGTTGAATAAACAAATTATTTTTCGCTTCAGACATATTAATATAACACACTCTGACAATAAATATTTTAATATAGTAAAGGGCAAATGTTCGTCACATAGTGACGTCCACAGAACACCTTTGTAGCCGGCAGTGCTTGTGTAAAAATCTAATCTACTAATTTTATCGTGTTTATTACCTACTTTATCAGGAAAGGAACACTATACATGTAAAATTACGGATATCTAATAGCTAATAAGGTACAGACGTCAGATCCAATTCAATGTGCGTATGTCACAGATATATATTTATATATACATCACATATATAACTATATTTTATGATTTATCGGTACTGGGTTGAAAAATAATTTCCAAAGACAAGATACTCAAATTGCAATATCGAGATACTAGATACAAATATACAATAGATACTTTGCTTTGAAGTATCGCGATACAAGATACAAGATACAATTGTATCTAAGATACTTGTATCGAAAATACTGCCCAATCCTGAAAAATACGTAGGTACTAGTATCTATAATTTGACGGCCGCGCGACACTAGCAAACGTGCGCCTCCGTGAGTGGAATTTTTTTAATCCATGATCTGTATTCATAGCAGTTGTAGTGTGGGGATGAACAACAACCCTATACAATTTAAGTGCTCGTGACTGTAATATCGTCATATCTCGGTCACGAGAGCGGATACATGATAATGTAAAGGCATAACGCACGAACGTAATAACCGTGCCTTCCAAAACTCAGCGTTGTTCAATCGAAGTCATAATATGCGTTCCAAAACTCAACTATTGAAAAATGTTTTACTGTCGGGCCTTGTTCCAGGTTAGATTTTTTACTGATTTTTCTGATTGCTGTTTACTATCAGTAATCAGTACTATGATAACAGAATATTATTTTCAGTCGATCTATGCTCCCTCAAATAATTGAGTCATTAAAACTCATATTTTAACCGTGTTCAGTAATTCAATTATAAATTCAAATTAAATTGAATTTATTGTTTTATTAAGCGAAATATATTAAAACATATCAATATTGATAAAATGATAACATGGCAAAAATGTTGCAATCACACTATCATGTTCCGTACTCAACGCAATCTAGATATTTTGGTATCCAACAACCACCGAACAGCGTTTCCATCATTGTTGAATTTTGGAAGGACCCCTTATGGCCTTATATAAAAGCGGAAAGCCGGACTTGCATAATTAATCGCCAAGACTATATCACCGCGGTCGGACATGCAGCTGGTAACTTGACAGCCATGACTGATATCCTTCTTCAGCGTCGACAAGTCAGCTGACGGTAAATCCGTCGAAACGTGCAGTACCGCCGTAGACGGTGGGTGTTCTCTGCAGCTCTTGCCATGTTAGGCATCGGACTGGGCCCTCTGTCCAGTTGCGAACTCAAGAGACTATGATTTTCTAACGGTTTTGGTCGGTTCTTCCGGAGTTCGTCTTAACTTTTAGACAGTAAGTAAATAAGTTATTTGCTGTGCGTTCGTTGTAACAATTAGATACTGAATGCAACAGAAATAAATATAATATATTTCAAACACTTACGTTGCCCGTACCAAAAAGATTTTTACAGTTTTTGTATATTGGGAATAAATATTAGTTTATTATTTATTATTTAAAATATTAATTCAAGGTTAGGAAAGCTCACTCAGTGAGCGTGCTAAATTCTCAGCTTCTATAAAACGTTCCTATATTTTAATATTATACAACGCAATAGACTAAAATTGCATACACCATTTAACATCTTTTATATTAGAGTACCTATGCTTTTAATACTGGATAGCATGAATTTATTTTGAACAGAGCCATTAATAAACTATTTATTTGTTCAATTCTATGTAGTTTTTAAAATATTTATACAGGACAGGTCTGATAAAAATTGTACGAATAAAGAGACTTAACAGTTAAAAAGATCATTATAATTTATTGATTATTGTTTTGAAAACAATTAGCTCCTCGTTACGTTAATTATTAATGATAATAACGTGGATAAATAATTTCAAATCTATTATTCCCAGGCTCACAAAGTATTGAATTTCCTTAAATCGTGACCGTGGTCCTAGCCATGAACTGGAGGTAACCGATTTCTATTATCTGGTTACCTATATCTAAAACCACAGTTACTTATGTTCAAATGAACATAATAACATACATATGTAGGTAACTATAGGTACATATATAATACATTCATAGGTACAGTGACATTTTTTAAAATATTTTTATTGGAAATAAACAATCTATTTAATAGTAATGTACCTACAATAAGTTTATGTGGTAAGAGAAAAAAAACAAGATCTCACATATATCTCACATATTGAATAAAAGCCACCCACAGTAAAATATAAATTCAATCATTGTACCTTCACATAATCTATATAATAATTATTATTCAGAAAAATTAAAATAGGCAAGTGTGTATAACCGTTCGTTATGCCTACAAATTCTAAAAATATTAGGGAGCTAATATGACCTTCGAAATGATTATCTAAATTAATTTATACCCTATTACTCCAACTTTACTCCAGTTTAGAGAATAATCTTGATGGGTCTAAATCTTCTAAATAATTGTAATATAGGGTTTAGTCTAGTCACTTAAATACTATAAATATTTTGGTGAGTGTCAATAAACTTTAGAGGGTGGGGGGTTGGATCCCTAACCCCCTTCAAAAGATGCCGTTTTTGTTCATAGGTAGTGGGTATTCAAATTTTGTTGGCTTCATAGGTAAAGAAAAGCTCAACATGCCATTGTAGCTGTATTACCTTAACTGTATATGATAATAATAATGCTAATAATATTAGAAGATAAATTAAATCCAAGATTTTACGAACAATATAAATATTGTTATTAAATAATTATTATTTTGAGTCACCGCCGTCGAGATTTTCTTCTTTTAGTTTGCACCCAGTTGATTCAGCTGTGAATTAGACATTATTATTAATAACAAAATAACTCAATAGTATAACACGTTTATTAAAGTTAAAAAATATAAAAACAACAGTAACACAAAGTATTAAGTATATTAAAATTATTAATACATTGAAGAAATAATTAAAAATTCATAACACAAAATAATTAATACTGCAGAAAAGACACTTCGGTACAAATAAATTTGTATAGGAAAAATATCAGATATTTTATTTTTTTTATAATGTAGTTACATCCCAACATAAATGGATGACACGAAAAATGAAGAAAAAATCGATCCAAAAATCGTTTAAGCAGTAAAAAAAAATTGTAAGCTGCGCTTGTACAATTTGTTTAAACACTTAAAACTTAATCATTTTTTTTTTTAAATTTAAATATTAATCTTAGTACTGTAAAACACATTTTTAATACAATTTTTCCTAACATTTTAAGTATAAATTTTAAATTATAGCAAAGTGAAGAAAATATAGAATTGAGTTAATATTGATATATTCATAATACACATTACACGACGAAGACTGAAGGGATTTTGAACTTGTTGTGAATGATATATTAAAATACATATTATATATAGATTTCTCGTTTTTATTTGATTCTTTATAGCGAGTTGCCCTACTGCAGTATTAATACGTATACGGTATACCTAAGTCTTGTTGGGGGTATTTCACACATCTAAAAATTTATTTTTAATTTAAACAATCCATTTTCGACTAAAAGTGTATCTTTACATTCTTTAACGAATATTTTGAACTAACAAACGAATTTAAATTTATACCTTTAACATATTTTGAACAAAAACATATTTTCAGCTGTACGAGTGATCACTCACTAACCTAACCAGATCTGGTTTGCATGATTGTATTGCTCATATAATTTAATTGTTGTACAAACCTAGTTATCGTTGTGTTTTAATCATTAAGTGTTTTTTTTCTATGAACGAAAATAAATTGACATATATGCTAATGTAGTTTGATAATTTAAATTGGGTCAATAATGGGAACGTTGAATATTTAAATTTACTTTGGAATTACGTACGAAATACGAATTACGTATAGGTGCTGCAACATTTGACTGCGGATATTTTTTGGTTATCTATATTATTAAACAATGATTTAATGATAAATTAATAATTTTTTTAAATGGAAGATAGGTGTTGATGTGTGTAGTTACAGGTGAATCAGGTTCTGCTGATCTGGTCATATAGTTAACGGCATTATGTATTTGAATCTAAATGGTAACAAATAATAATACAATTATTCAACATAAAGTTATAGGTACAATATATTTTAATTTTAGGTACATTACATAAAAACTATAATTTAACAAACACTATGTAAAAAGTATTACCTGAATCATTGAGTTCGTCGGAAGAACATTAATTTTACAAACAATTTTTCAAGGTTATACTGCAATTTATTAATGTCAGTATACGCGTATAGTAGAGGAATATAAGTACCTTTAAATTACTTGCTATTAGGTATGTTGCTTTATTGAAGTTATTAGGTATCTAAACAAAAAAATAATAAATGTTCATTATCTTATCATACAAACTAATATTCTATGAAATACGGCTTCTAGACCTGAAATATAATTATTTTTATGTAAAATACATTTTAACAATGATTATATTTATTAATTTTTAAAATGCATTATTAAAGTCTATTCAAGTTTATTTTCAATAATTAATTTTGATGACATTATTACAATAACAGAAATGACAAACGGGTAAGGCAGTATAGGCACCCGCTACCCACTGGTGCTGCTTGGCCGGTTGATTTGGCCGAACTAGAGTAGGTCCTTAGACCAGCATCATTTTAGCTATCTGTAAGGATTTTTGGGGATGGTGAAAGAAGTAAGAAGTTTCATTAATGGATTTTGATGATTTTAAGTTTTTTACAGGTCAAATAAGGTGTCGTGACTTTTTGCAAGCTGTTTGAATTTTGAGGTCTTCACTCTCTGTATAGTATATAATTTGTTAGGTACCACGGAGGAGAGACAATTTTACGAAGACAAATGAACAGAAATAAGGACTGCAGCATTCTATGATTTAAGTGTGTGGCTGAACCTCATAATTGGGTTCAATATGCTCATATTTGTCTTATTATGGCTTATAGATTGTGAGTTTGTGGTTGATAATTTAAATAGGATAAGGAGACGAAGCAGATGGAGCCTGAAATCACCTGATTTTCGTTTAGATTTAAGGTGAAAAGCCTATAGGTTAGTCATTTGTCAAAAGTTAAACCTAGATATTTTACTAAGGATACAGTAGGCATTGTGTTATTGATTAGTTTAACTGGTGGAAATACCATCGGGCGTAAAGACACAAAGCAAGTAGTTTGACATGAAAATAAATCTCTCGTGCCACCTCTGATCGAACGCTTTTGCCACTAACAGCTGAATATTATTTGTTTCCGCATGCACGAGGATATAAAATCAACTGCGCCTTGTGCGGAGAAGTTGAAAGACTGTGGAGTGTTTTGATCTAAATACAAACTGGTAATTTGAAACGTTTATATCAGTGACATATTAGATAAATCTCTTCGAGAATATTTTTCCAACAATTTTCGAGAATATTAGTAACAGACTTGTAGAATTATTGGTTTATAAAGCGACATAATGTCTGATGGCTTATATCTAATAGCTAGTTTGAGTATAAGAACGATGATTGAGTGTTTAAAACCCTTGGAAAATATTTTTGAAGTTATGAATTTAATATACATGAAAGAATGATGAAGGACTTTTTTGAGAGATTTTTAACTATAAAGAGGTTGCTGATAAAATCAGTTACCGAATAATGTTGTGTATCTTCTTATTAACTATTAAATCATATTTAATAAAAAAAAAATCATTACTTTTAGCTGCCTACGTTCAGTTTATTAAATAATAATTAATACAAATATCTATCACTAAATTATTATGCAATTTACTATTAACTGTAGATACTAAATACTATAAATTAAATATTGAATGAGCACTAATAATAATAAAATTAGTAGAACTTATCACAAACACCAGCGCAACTAGATTTATGCTTAGAGCGCTATAACAATACCCAGAGTGGGAGAATCCCCTTTGGAACATGGTTAATTATTTTTAATATCACGTAAATGTGGGAAATTATGCCAATATTAATTAAACAAAGAATAACGATTTAATTTTTTTGTAATTTAAAAATATTATTCGTTGTACTTGAAACATAATAATAATTTTATTCACACAACAACGTTTTTAAATGCAATATTTTGGGCAGATGTTAATTTAACCTACTGAATACTTAAATACTAATAGAAAAATGAATTACTTCAATATGTTTTCGCTCAGAATCGTTTTCGTACGCAATGATTTTAATATTTTAACACATCCATTACAGTGACCCAATTGACACCTACTGTACAGCAGAGTGATTTTACCATCTAATTTTAATCATGCTTCCCCCTCCCAAAAAAAACTTATTTTTTACCAGAAACCATCCTCAAAGTCAAAAATATAAGTTCAAAACTGCTCTAAAAGGTGATGAGAGACACAAAAAATAAAAACATATATAATTATATAAAAATAATGCATTCGTCGTTTCATCTAAAATAATGTACACGTTAAAACATATTTTAATATTATAATAAAACAATATAAATAACTAAGTATTATTACATATTTATATCATTAGTTAACACCTAATATATCAGATAATAGATGATGATGGTGGTTCCATAGTTTCAAATAATATATTACTTCCATCATCATAATTTTACATAATGGTACATACAATAAATAGTAGGTAGGTACCTAAATACTTAATGAATACGAAATATTTCAATCGTAATTATATTTTGAGTCAATAGTTGAAAGGCTTTTGACAACAGCAACTTTATAAAAATTATAGTTGATTTTGTGGGACTCAAGAAACTGCTTTATTGAAATATAATTAGTAGGCAACATTAAACGTAATTTCGTCGGTAAATGCTAGGTAACCTAAATTACAGAACGCTCGAGAGCACTCGAGGATGAGTCTTGCACGATTCCCCTCTTGTGTTTTTGCCGACTGTAATTTATTATAATAGGTAGGTACCTTATACCTACTTAATACCAGGTATCAGCTATATATACTGCATGAATTAGAGAGCCTTGATGTAACTCAATTTACGGACTTCAAAGTTCTCTATTATTCATAAATATATGTATTCGATGCGTATGGATTTCAGTATATACGTGCCACATTGATTGAAATCGTCGAATTCAAAATGCCTAATTATAATGTCAGTATAATGAATTCAACTATAATATTCGACGTAAACGAGCTTCAGATTACAATAAATTACATCAAACTTTACCATCACTCATTACCTAGGTATATACTATTATATTTAAGTTTTTGACAACTTCATTACCTATATTTTGGGTTTATATATTACAGTCGGGGAAAAAAATATTTCCGCTTTACAATGCGTCGTCTCGACGTTTTTAAAATTGAAGTGAAAACACCTAACGACTTTAGCCGGTATCAGGAACGTAGCTAAAACATTTCAACAGAGCCCTGGACAACCAAATGTATTCTTAATTTATACCACAATACATTTAAAATTTCGTTTTAAACATTAACACATTTGTAAGCTATTGACTGGGGGAGGTAATTTCCCCTCATGCCACCCCTTTGCTACGCCATTGGCCGGAATCTCACATAAGACGTTTTATACCAGCCTCATATTCACGTTAAAGTCGAATTTGACGACAGAAATTTATCGGCGCATATATTATGTGCGTCGGCGTCACCCGTACATTGCGCACTCGATCGATTTATTGTAACAGGTAGGTGATACGAATTTTATGCGTATAAGAATAATATCCACCTACGTCAGTAGCTCAACTTGGAGTAGGTACTTTTGTTTCTAGCGTGGCGAGAGGCAAAATAAAATACATATTTTTTACACAAAGTATGGCTAAAAGATATAGTAGAGGAAGACGACACTTCCACTATTCGAATAATAATTAATACCAATAATAAATCTATGTATCAACGTATAGACACTATATACCTATTATATGGCTAAATATATAGCAGTTCTTGAATTTTTTTTAAATTATCGAGTTGGTGAAAATATATTTTCAAGTTAGTACTATATATGTCTAATGTCTATATCTATATTATATTGTGTAAAACAACTTTAAATGCTTAATGTACCGACGTAATATTTATAGTATATTGCTTATGACACCTACGGCTATAAAAAATAAATATTTTAATGACCTATTAGTAATTAGGTTGTTGCATAAAATGCACACAGAAAATTAATTTTCAAGCATATGCATAATGTTTTTAAAACAAATATCTTGTATATTATACGGTGCAACCCAAAAGGCTCCTATCCATTGTTTTTTTGTTCCCCAAACGGTTTCCGTCGAAAAAGGTTTTAAACGAATGTAAATTTCCAAAATTGCATTTTTCGAAAACGATATAAAAATGTAGAGCTGCACATATTAAAGACTGCGTATTTCGATCATTTTTGTGCAACAATATTAGTCCCGAACTCTATACTCATACGTGTGTTAATAATATTATACCTACTATATACACTTACTTATTTTTTAGACCCCCACCACCCCTCCCCCCGGATCAAAAAAATATTGAAAATACGGCACTGTTTGTAGACATGCATATACCTATAACAATATTGAATATAATGACAATAATTATGTAGGTACTTAGGCGTTGTTCGGGTCTCGTAACAATCATAATATTATCACAGGTAACCTACCGAACTAATTTTATAAACGTGCGTGTATTATAGAGGTACGTACCGTTGCAGCAATGGAGGAAAATCAACAAATAATAATAATATATATTGACATATTATTATCACTGTAGCGGGCACGACCGCGGCGGTGGTGGTTGCGCTGACTGCAGCGAGCAGGTGCGTCGGCGGCGTCGGCGTGCAGAGGCGGTCGTGTTTTAAAACAACCAAAAGAATACGTAAAAGCCTCGGCGGTCGATGACCGTGCCGTCGTAACGTGAGAAAAACGACCACAGCGAAACGTAATAATAGATGATCATCAGCAGCAGCACGCAAAAGCCCTGAGCCTCGACGGGGGTCATGTTGAGGGGACCTGGCGACCTTTAACCGGGGCGCGGGCGACGTGCTGGCGGTCCGCCGTCGGGAGTCTGCACACTCGGCATGCGGCGGCTGCGGCGGCGGCGCGCGCGGTTGCGCGACGAAGCGACCGACCGGCGACGACGGACCGCGACCGGCGGACGGCCCGGCCGAGCGCTCGGCGTCCTGGGACCCTGGTACGAATCCGGGCAAGTGATGCGTCCGTGAACGGTGCGACTCAAAATGCACGCGCACGGACAGCGGGTGCCCAAAATGTCGGGCAGCTGTCGGCGGACCGCGCGCACGGGGGACCCCTTGGCTCGGCCTGCGCACCGGCCGGCGCGTTGGGGCAGGTCATGGTCCGGGCGAGTCCACGTCGGCCGCCCGGGTGAGGGACGGTGCTCGGCCGCCCGGACCGACGACGGTCCCTCACCCGACCGGCGGCCGATGGATTCGCCCGCGACCAAAGCGCAGCGAAGTGCACGTGCTTATCACCGGTGTGCAACGCTCTTATCACCGGCCACGTCCCGCAAACGGCTCGACCGTAGCTGCAGCCGCGGGCCGACGATAATGTTATAACGTCTGTTACCTAATCGCACCGTTTCGTTTCGATTCACTCGCTGTCTCATGCGCCCCCCGTCCCGTTTGGTGCACTGTTATGGTCTTATCATGGGTTGCGCGGCCACAGTGCAGTGACGACGGCTCCGTCAGTGGTCTCCTCGGTGTCTCGAATCCACTCCTGCCCCGGCGTCCGTCGCATTTGATCGTTTGAAGACGAATTTAGTCGCGAGAAGGTACGTCGTCCGTTCGTGGTCAAGACATTGCCGGTTGTCACTTGGAATTGCGTTGTGATAAATAGTAATATTAACACTGGCGATCTGTCCTTGTTTGAATTATTGGTATTATAGTGCTCGACAGGCTCGTCGTTCGGAGTTCTACGTATGCAGACGAGTAACGACACCCACTTCTAGTGAAACCAAATACAGATTGCTCGAAGTGGAAATCATTGTTGATTGTTTACATGTTGATTGTTATTCGATCGCTAACACCGTGTAGTACCCGTTGTAGATACTGAATGAAAAATGAAAGTTTAAAAATTTACGAACAACTGATAAGTTATGTTATTAATTAGTTTCATCCAAAATGTATATACTTCTAAGGATTATCAAGAAGTAGCTATTATGATTTATTAATATTACTATTACTTTGCCACAGTTTGTATGCGTTTGAGTCGTTTGACAGAGGTATAGATATTTTGCTGACATAATTTGTTATTTAATTAATAGAATACCTACTTTATGTTTATCTCAAACTTAACAAATTATTTTTTCTTGATTTAGGATTGAAACATTATAGTATTCACTATAAAAATATAAATTATCTCATAAGTTTCAATTGATTTAAACCATTTTCCTTGGCCCCAGTGTGGCTGACAATTCTTGTTTTCGAAAAATAAATAAATAATTATTTTTATTATTTCAGGCTCGAGTACATATTCCCACCTATTACGCCTATAATTATTAATTGAATTGGGCTTATTCAAAACATGTGTAAGTAAATTTGATATTATTATCTATAAACACGTTATATATTATGTATATTGTTCATAGCTAACATTTTATACACTCCATTGTCACAAACGGCATTTGAGTCTTCTGGGGTCTCAAAAGTGGACAATCTATTAACTGTTAATCAGTTAGCACGTCAGTTGTTGCCACTGAAAGTTACCAATAAAGAAATAGATTCCGGACTTAAAAGAGTAAGTGATATATTTATGGATATATTTCAATTGAGTAATGATTATTAATGGAGATTAATTTTCTAGATATACTGGTTGGGTAATTATACACACAAGAAAAAACCAAAACCTGTAGATAAATGTAAACCGAAAAACCAATTGAAACGATTACTAGGTTTAAATCATCCACCAAAAAATGTCTTATCATATACTGATGCAATGAAGTTGAATGAGCTCTGGATGTCATACATGAAAAAAATTGTAAATTTTGATGATCTCCGCAAAAGAGGGTAAAACCAGAGGTCTATATTTTTAATCATTGCTATTCATAAATTCTATGATTTTACAGATGGGATGGTACTCCAGGATGTAGACATTGGGAACAATTTATGACTTCGTTGTATAAGTGTGATTTTCATGGTGCTCATATTAAAGTGGTCAGTTCCAAATGCTGTTCATATATTTCGGTGACAGGTGTTATAATTCTTGAAACAAAAAATACTTTCCAAATCATAGGAGTTGATAATAAATTAAAGAGTAAGTTTCTTATATTACAAATTATGATAATATATAAAATTACTTGAAATTATATTTGTTTTTGCAGCTGTACCCAAAGAACAGTGTATTTTCGAACTAGAACTTGAAGGATATATTATTCAGCTTTATGGTAAACATTTTGTAGTCAGATCAAAAGATCGTTCTAAAAAGAAAATAAAAGATAATCTTATATTAGAACTGTGAAATTTAAGAAAAACTTATTGTTTGATAATGTATTCTGTATGTATAAATTAATATTTGTTTTTATGCTAATAATTAGAATATTTGTCACTTATTTCGTTAAGATTAAAAATGTATTAATTTAAATTAAGATTCTTATGATTGAAAAAGTTCTCAATTCTGAAGCTTTTAATAAAAAAATAAAAAAATTATTACATCATTAAGGGAAGCTCTAGGAATAAAAAGAAGAATTAGACACAAAATATGCACCTATTATAGTCGTATAGGAACAAATAAAATACTAATAGTTTTAAAATCTGAAGAACCATAAACATATAAAATATTAAAGATATTACTAGTAATTAATAAGTATAAAATTATTACACCTTTTATATCATGCATCTGCCCAGTGCCCATGTATATAATTTTGAATATTTTAAATCAAACATTCCTTTATATTTTATACTATTTTATACATTTCAAGTTCAAAATGAGTTACATTATTTTTAAAGTGTGGTAAAAGATAAATAGTTATACATTATATGTTGCATCATTGCTAAGTGTTAAGCTTCACTAAATTATACTATTGATGAATTTTAATCCTCATAATACTAAGTTGTGCTTAAAGGAAAAAAAATGTATAGTAAAATCTCAGTTTAAAAACCTTAATAAATAAATTAGTCATTATAAGAGGTCACTGTTAGGTTCAAAAAATAGTGCATATTTAATTTGAATAATTTATTCCATTTAATTTTAAAATATATAAAACAATGAGTACAAATATGTCCTATTTGATTATTACTTTTTAATATTATTTTTTAAAACTTACATTTGAATAGTAACAATATGGATAGCAAAAAAAAATAAAAATATTAAGTAATTACTAATTATGGGTACCTATAGTTTGTTTAAACAACCTAGAGTAGGAAATAAGTTAACAATTTAATATTAATATTTACTTTCAAACATCATAATTTTCCTAACTAAATCATCATATTAATTATTTATTACTTTAGTAAGGCTGCAGGGTTAAAGTGGCATATTTAAATGTAAAAAAATATGGAATATTTAAAACAATTTGACTATCAATACTTTTATTTTATATTTGATGAACTGAAATGTTTACATTGGTGATTGAAACCATTCAAATTTTAAAAAGTTGTTTTAATGTGTGTACTTTTATACATTATTTTATTTTAG
The DNA here is from genome assembly GCA_027563435.1 of Nasonovia ribisnigri. Classification (NCBI taxonomy): domain Eukaryota; kingdom Metazoa; phylum Arthropoda; class Insecta; order Hemiptera; family Aphididae; genus Nasonovia; species Nasonovia ribisnigri. Next base: position 43,236 of record JANEHU010000796.1, read on the forward strand.
ATGTGAATAATAATTGATTATTTATTTATTGATTTTAAATTTAAAATACTTTTTGGGCATGACAGTTATACACTATAGAAAAACAAATTTTATAAATAAAATAAATAAATAATATTTTAATTATAACTGTACCTTTATGATATTAAATCTATATTTTGAAAATTATGTTTTTAACTAATAGTAAATTCAATTGTTAAAGAAAGTGAATATAGTTTATTATTTCGTACTAAAGTATTAAATACGCTCTAAAATTCAAAATAATAAAAAAAATTTCCCTATTTATTTATAATTTTAAACTTTATAATTTAATCCTATACAGTTATCAAAACAACTAGATAGTGATCAAATTTTATAAAATATGAAATAGAGGTTTTTGTTACCCGTCATGAAACCACAAGGGGGTTTTTTTTTTAAAGAAAAATGATATTATAATACTTTGTGACGTCATACAAATATGATATTGTACAGCTGTAGCTAACTCCAGGTACACAATTATAGTAAAAAAAATAATGGTAACAACATTTATAGTAATAATAGTATAATACACATATAAATTAATATAAAGAAATTAATAAACTACAATAATAGCAATAACAATTATAAGTAAGAGCTAGGTGCTATAAGCAGATCGTAAGATTGCGCAGCCAAAATAGTGCTTTTTGATCGCTCTTAATTTGTAGACCTGCTGTTCCTCTACTAAATATTGTTTCTGGGCATTGCGCAACGACAATATGCCCAAATAATAGTTTGGGCCTGATCCCAGTTGCAGAGAGGTGAGTCAACCATTTACCATTTAGATAATTGCAACTACCCTATCCAGTTCTTATGCAGTTAAGAACAGTTCATATGGCAACCAGGTATTTGAAACCTGACACTTATTGGGTTGTCAATTATGAAATGATTATTAATTATAATAATTACATCCCTACAATTGTACTATTTATTATGGGTGGTTATAAAAACTCAACAATCTATCAAGCATTAAAATACCTTTCAACGCCTTTTTTTTTATAGAGGTTAAGGTCTTTTTCCAGTGATTTTGGTGGGGGGGGGGGGGTACAAAAGTTATACACGTCTAGGTACCTATATATTTTAACTACCATATTTAAACCATACCAATTCTTATTTCAAGATGAGACGAGGTAGAGTATAATTAGTAATTAATGTTAATGCAAAAAAATGTTATCATACATAGGGTCCCTTTTAAATTACTATCTATATGTATACCTACCTACTATTTAAGGAACCAAATTAAGTATAAATGTATAAAGCAATGACTTTCTGTTATATATTAACTGAAATATTTAGTTAAGTTAGTATTTATACCTACTACTTAGATACTACAAGTAATAATTATTACAACTACCTACCTATATTATTAGATTCTAGAGTATTGGATACCTACTTATAATTAACTATGTATAAGCAACCTGGTGGATAAACTAGAAGTTAGAACATTGTCATTATAATTATTGATTACTGTTGGCAGCTGGCCAGTAAAATTAAATTATCAAGTTACAGTATCGCTCTGATTTCCAATTAACTGCCTATTTTATAGAGAAAAAAAACAATTACCTATATATCATTATGTGTTTATGTTCAAAAATCCAAAGGTTACTCAATGAATATAATATTAGTGCTAAAATATATTATACTCAATGCTAAAAATGTTTCTTCTTACATTTATTTGAATTTTTATAGATTGTATTAATGATGATACTGATAGCTGTTTTCAATCTTGGCCAAATAATAATAATTTATTTGTCTAATTTATACCCAAATTAAATGTTTCATAAGAGTTTATAATTATTTATTACTAATCAAATCATTAATGTGTGGGAAAGATTATGTTGCTGTAACCTGAAGAAACTTCAAAGTTGGACTTATATAGAAAATATTCCAAAATGATTGTCTCAAAAAATTCTGAGTTGCAGACTTGAACTTTTCAGATTTCTACCTAAGTTTGGATTGATGCATTTCGTAAGACCAAAGACCAACTTATTAGAATCAATAGGTATAAGTTATTTGTTAAATCCAAGTTAAAAGTCTAAAATGCGCTTTACCACGTCCCTCATGAGTTTTAAAATTACATTTTTTCTAATTAGGTTCCTACGTGTTTTTCAACGCTGATGTTGAAATTGTTTGAATTTTGTTGTGGGATCCATTAGAAGTTATAATAAAAAACACTATTTACTAAACGTAATGATAAAAATACTCATTGTGACTGGTGGCTGGTGGCTTCGTAAGACGAGGGTTTAGGGTTAAATTCCAAATAGGTACCATAATTTTTTGTGTCATTTTTTTAAAGTTATTTTCCCTTGATTCATTCGACGTGGTGTTTTTCATAACAAATCGAGTGGTATTGGCTCAATGCGGGCCGAGCGAGCCGACGGTCCACTTTTTTTTAGAAAATGTACTTTACCTTAGACCCAAATTTGTTGAAGTTTTTTGTCATAACTTCTTTAATAATGGTTTACATAAATAAATTTAAAAAGTTTCAAAATCAGCATTGAAAAATATGTCTTTAAAAAAAAAATTTGAAATTCGTGAGAGGCGTGATGGTGGCATGGTAAAGTGAATTTGTTCCAGTGTTGAAAATAGAGATCGATGTAATTTGATTGATACTTACTTAGTTAGAAAGATAATTGTCTTTTTTTTTTTTTTTTTTTTTGTGGTATCGAGTGCCAGAGGAGGAACCGCGTTAGCATTACTTCTCCTAAAAAGATAATTGTCTGGATATATATATAAATATACGAATTAAGCCGTTAACGTAAAGGGAAATTGAAATATTCGTTAAATCTTCGCATCAACTTCTTTTTTTATGTTTCAGTCGTAATGTTACACAATTATTTAGTAGCCAGTAGGTAGATATAGTTCAGTCATGTTCATGTATCATGTATGTATGTCATTAATAAAATAGGTACTTAAAACCACTTTTTATGCATAATATTGAATAACTACAATTTAAGTTAAAACAATTAATATTAGTAGGTAGGTACCTATTAGCTTAATGTTTATCGCCGATAACTCTTTTAAATAAATAATAAAATATAATATTTACCTGCTATTATTATATGCATAATTATTAAGATATATAAATTGTTTACTTATCGATAACAAGTATTTGGTTCGTATTATGAAAAATAAATAAATTTGTTTATTTATTTCTATATATTATATAATATAAAATATTCAGGCTTCACACGTATTCATTTTCGTAATTTAATCTAATAATTAATATTTGCACGACGCGTGTTGATAAGATCATTTCAATTGTAAAATATAACTCTTTTGAAAATGAGTTTTTTGACTATGTAATTTAGTTAGAATTTAGTAAAAAAATATTAAATAACCAAAGGTTGGTACCCAAGTATATATATTATATTTATAAATATTACACAATTTGTAGTTGCCTCCTGCAGTTCTCGCCACCGCAGCCGATAGGTGCGTATTGGTAGGTAATACTCACTATATAGTACCAGTATGGCAGTATAGCTACTTAGAAATAATACGATGTCAAGTCGTTTTGTAAATCATTTAATGGTTTCCATACAAGAACACTTCAATTATTGAGTCACTGCAAAGTATTCAGACTATGTATTATATTTTTTATGACTAAACAAAAAAGGAAATGTTATGTCTGGACGAACTATTAATAATATTATAATATAATTAAGAATCGGTGGATAAACTTATGCAGCATCTCTATAATATTAATTTAACACGTTCCTGTTCCCTGCTATTAACATATTGTTGCTGTAGCTGTTATACTACCATACGTAGAATTCACGATTTAAATTTCCCGATATAATTATGTCATTTGTTTATTTTTACTCAATAGTTATGTCAGCAAATTCACTCATTATTTAAATAATTGTGTTTGAGTAGAGCTCCTTTTGAAATTGAATGCACTCAGACAACGCCCAAAAACAGCTACCTACATTCTATTATTCTAATGTTGAATATCGCTATGAAATTGATCACTAATAATCGTCTAAATAACTCTATAATGAAACTAATACATTTGTAGGTAGGCACTTCTCTTTTTCTTTTAAACTTTGTTAACAGTAGATACTTTAGTAGTTTAATCCAAGAACACCAGGGGCGAGTGGCAGTGCGCAGTAGACCCTTGATAATTTTTTTTAAGTTGGAACACGTTTTTGGCCGGTGAAAAAAATTCTAGATAACCTTGAAGGAGCTGATGAGTAGGTAAATCAATTATTATTACACGACAAAATAATTAAATAGGTAGGATACCTAGGTGCTATTTATAATGTATGATATTTAAAATGGGTAACATGTATATTGTTTAGATAAAAGCCAAATAAAAATATTACAATAATAAATTATTTAAATAAATCATTAAGGGTAACACACATAACAAGCTAGACTGCATACAGTTCTGTACTTAAATGGCTCAAAAATAAAATACCATCATTTAATTAAAGTCATTAGCTATTACAAAACATTTTTGAAAAATAAAGAAATATTCGATTTATATTAGCTAACCTACTGGATTACAAAATATAAGGTTATAAATTGGTGATACCTAGGCAATTGCCTACCAAAACTATATGTATGTCGCTTGATATGTTAATCTAAAAAAAATGTTATACAACTTTAAATTGTAATGTGTTTACCTAAATACACATTTGGTATCTATGTAATAAATAATAATTAATAAATAAATGATTAAAGTGTATGCCTAAACAAATTGTTGGTACAATTGTGTTAATAAATTTAAAATAAGCATCGTCTAAGTCTAAAAGTATATGGATTATTTAAGCTAAAACTAAACTAGAAAATAAATAAATAGTTTAAAATGAAATGGTTGTACACGTCAATAAAAATTGTTTGGTAAGTTATCAATAATTATTCACAATGGTCAATTGATGTATGTATTTGATATTAGCGTGCGTGGCTTTTGCAATAAGGCCTTCCTCCTTTCGCATAGAAACTCTGCCCTTCCAAATTTACCTTACATTTCTATAAACAATTATTAACAAAAAATATAAAATAATTGTAATTTGTTATCATCAAACAAATTATGATTAACGAGCAATAAGAAGGACGAATAAATACGTACCGAGCAATTGAAGCACGGACTATGATAATTGCTATTTAAAGCTTCGACCCAACGGTCACCTGCCTCAATTGGGAAACCACAAGCTATGCACTTAGTCGTGAACAATTCATTCCAATCTGCAATATAGGTAGTTAATAAAAGTTATATTTCTATAACCATTACAATATGTAAATGTTATATTTATTTTTAGATCAAAATAATAACCCACCATTTTCACAATATGGAAGACTATCTTCCAAAAAGAACGGGCTGTTACCAAAAAGTTTGCCGCAATATGTACAGTTGAAACATTCTGGATGGAATTGTTTTCCAATGGCATTCAGGCAATCCTATGATTACAATATAACGAAAAGATAACAAGGATTGCTACATTATCTGTTAACGGAAAATCAATCAACAGATTAATAGATACGTTACCCCTTTGATTTTCTTGGAGCACTTGGAGCACACTGGAGCGAGATATTGCTCAAAACAGTATTCGCAGTACAGGCCGTTGTCTTCCTCCACAAAACCAATGTCCTGTAATGGACGTCTGCACTTTTCATTTGTACACACGAAATGTTCCGGACACCAAATCTTGCCGAGAGCGGTAATAAATGGTCCTCTGTTTAAATAATAAAACATTAAATATAAACGAAATCGTAAACGTTAGTATGAGTGAAAAAACAAAAAAAAAACCAAAGCAAAAAGCTAACAAACCTTGTGATTTGGGTTTGACAACAATTACATTCGGGGTTTTTAATGATCTTTGGTGCATTGCTATCGATGTCTTCTGTAATTGTAAGTTTTTCGAGTCCTGGGAGATTATTAATAACCGTGAGAAGCAAACAAACAACAACTAAGATGAGTTATAAAAACCAAAACATTGTTAAACAAAACAAAACCAGTGCTGAGTTTTCTATCATTAATATCTACTGGTTTTCTTACCTTGAACAGTTGACCTTAAATAAAACTGTAAGTACTAACGATTGCACACAAATAAACAAACACCCTAGATCACAGTATTATTTACCTTATGTACAAATTGCATTGTCCACACAACGGCACTCTAGCACCCGGGGTTAAATTTTGTGGGTTCAGCACTCCACGACCCCTTCTGGGTGCTGTAAGACCAGCTGAAGCACCAGCTCTTCCCGTCGGCTGACCACCTATATCGGGTACGGGTATAGGTGTTGGAACACATTTAGGTTGTAGTTTTTTTGTAAGACATGTTAATTTTTTAGATAACAATGCAGCAGGTAATGATGATTTAGGCATAGGAGCGACCGGTTCTGCAGAGGTATCGTTAGTTATGGAAATTTGTGGTGTTAGTGGAATAGACTCTTTAAAGGATTTTGATATAAGAGTGGATTTTGGGGTGGCAGCAACAGACGTGCTATTAGATGAAACGGGTTCAGAGTTGCTCGATTTCGTGACATCGGGATCATCGTTTTTAGATTTGTTTGAACCCCCATCTAAAGATGTTGGCTCATAACCTAAGACAGGAGCAACTTTAGAATTTACATGAGTTTCTTGTTTTAAAAACGAAGTATTTTTTATAGATGGCTTTGGTGTAAATGTAGACACTTTTTCTTGAATACCTGGACCTATTAATTTTGCACAAGATTTTTCAGAGGGGGTAGCTCGATGGGGATTTTCTGGTATACTTTGTTGATAGCGTGGTATATCAAATGGCTCATGGAGACCTGAAGCGGTGAATGGATGTCTAGGTTGGGGCTTTGATGGTTCTGCTACCTCATCGGTCTCTTCATTTATTACTTCTATTGGCTCTTCCACTTTTGGTTCATCAAAAACTAATTCTTCTAGATATTCAAAACTAGATTCACTACGGTCGAAATCACCTGCTGCTGTGGACCATTTAAGCTCGTCCGATACAGGAGGGAAAGATTTCAATCCTAAAATAGCTATTTGTTCTTCCTCTGAATCAATAGCTGATGCAGGTGAATATATTAATGACCTTGTCATTAGTAAAGGAGCCACAGGTGCTTTTTTATTATATCCATGCATATATCGAACCGGGTTGTTCCCTACATGTCTTGACGATGTATTTGATTCGGTTAATTTATAACTACGATCGGGAGCTATTGCTAACGCTTCTGTCATGGTCATTGGTCTTTCTTCTTCTTCTGTAGGATTTTCTATTGGATTTGTAATAAATTCTGAAGCGTCGACAAAAGTAGGAAGGGGGGAATAACTTCTCTCGGGAGCAGTTTTTAGTGCAGCGAGCATAGGCGATTCTGATCTATTTTCTTCAGGTACAATCAACGGTCGTTTTGATTCTATTTTAGGTTCAGTAAAAGTAATATGAGTAATCGGCAGATTTTGTACGGTGTCAGGTATTTTGGGTTTTGAACTAAAATGTTCATCAACATTTTGAACATAATTAGATTCAACATTTTTAACATAATTTGATTCAACGTCTTGAATATAATTTGATTTAACATTTTGAACATATTTAGATTCTACAACTTCTAAGCATTCAACAGTGGATCGAGAAATTGTGCTTTCCACTTGATGAACGGTAGAGTTAATTACACTTCGTGATTCGGTTTCTTCATTAATTTCATGCTTTGGTTGTGGTGTAGAGGTTTTTGACCTGCTATAATTTCTATACTCCTGTGGCATTTCCGGTGGAAATATTACCAAATGAGTAGGCGAAATGGATCTGACATTATTATTTGGTGGCAATAGAGACCGAATTTCGCGAGGCACTTCTGCAGCAGAAGTTTCTATGTCATAGTAATTTGGAATTGGTGATTGAGATCGATCTTCTTTGGATGACTCTATCAACATTTGCGTGGATATTGAAGCACTTAATGATTGTTTGCATTGGTTTAGTGTACGACTTCTATCCTTGGTACACGATGTGGAACACGTATTTGAGTCAGTAGTTACTGGTTTAGAAACCACAGGACAAAATGCAGAACCGGTCGAAGATTTGGGTTTTAAGAAAGGTAATCTAGGTTGGGAGTTAATAGAATTTTTAGACTCATCTAAGGTTAGTATTTTAAGGTAAAAACCAAAATAAACATTTTAATTAATTTTTCATCTAATATAAATTATAAACAATAAAAAGCGTACTGAACAAATTATTATAATTTTAATTAGGAACCTATTTAGGCTATATTTGCTATTTGTCAGATATATGATTCTCATTCACTTTTTTTTTTGCAAATTATTTATTGAAATAAAAATGTTAAATACTAATAACAATAATTAAAGTTAAATAATTAAATGATTATAAAGTTTTAAAAAAATATAGAAGGGTTTGAGAGTAAAACTGTTGGACAGTAGGTATTAAATATTTAAATGCGGTCAAAAATTGGTGTAATATTATATTTTGGTGGTAGCATTTGGAGACTGCTCTACGGCGTCCGAGTAAATGAAGGCGCTGAAGGAGAAGACGTGGTATTAGAGAAAAACGGAATTGCCTTACATAATTTAACATTACTTGGATGGTTACTTTTAAACTTAAAGGAACTATCCACAGTTGAAGTTGGCTTGTTTTCAATATTTTGTACTATTTTATAATTACTATTTGAAGATTGTTTTAAAAATGACTTGTCACTTATTAAAGTATTTGGTGTAAAAGTTGTCAATTTATTTTTAATTCCTGGTCCCATTGACCTATTAGATGTTGATAAGTTATCGGAAACTGATGATTGTATAGGTTTTGTTATTTTTTGTTGATATTGTGAATGGTTCATATTTTGATTTGAAGTAGTAAATTTGTATTCAGGAAGAATTTGTTTTTGTTCTTCAAAATTAGGCACACGAGTAATAAATGTTTCATTGTAATTAGATTTACTTTTTATTGGTTCATAGGGGCCAGTAATCGATAAATGGTCGGGAGAAAATTGAGATGATTTGAATCCTAAACCTGTTGTTGGTCCTTTTTGTGGATTTATATTTTGTATTTGTTGAGGTAACTCTTTATTAATTTGTAACAATATTTCAGATGTTTTATTATTATATCCGTGCATGTATCTAACAGGATTGTTCCCAATAGGCCTTGTTGAATTTTTTATATCAGATGATCCAAAATTAATATTTTGGGTTTGAAACTTTGAAACTGTTTTATTAACATCACTAGCGGGATCTACTATTTGTGGTGGTAAGAGTTCAGAAGCATACATAAAAGTTGGAAGAGGTGAATAACTTCTTTCTGGGGCTGTTTGCAGTGCAGCTACTAATGGAGATTCTGGTCTATTTTCATTTTCTGCAGGTAAAGATATCCAAGGCGATGGTTTAATAATCGATTCAGTAAGAGCAACTGGAGTAAATGGTCGATCAGGTGCTACTTCCATGGCCATGCTAATTGGCCCCTTTAAACCGCGAAATTTAGGTAAGTAGTTCAGTTCCACATGTTCAGAATGTTCATCTGGATATCGAGGAATATTCTCTGATTGAGATTTCGTTTTAAAAGCAGTTTTCGTTACTGGTCCATCCATAATAATGGTTTTATTTTTGGGCTCTGGTGTATGTGGCTTAGAGTATGTTCGATATTGAGATGGCATTTCAGGAGGAAAAGTGATTAATTGATTGGGTGAAATTGCTCTAACATCATTATTTTGTGGCATTAAAGATCGAACTTCATGAGGTGCCTCAGCAGAAGTAAAATCTTGACCTTTATCATCTGGAACAGGCGAATGGGGTCTCCCTTTTTTAGTAGATTCTATTAGTAATTGATCTGCAATTGAGTCATTTAGTGAGTGTTTTAATTCAGTCATTGTACGACACACTTCTTGAGAACAAATAGATGCACGTTTTCCAGAATCATATGATACTGTCTTAGATACCACAGGACAAAAAGCAGAACCGATCAATAGTTTTGGTTTTAGGAAGGGTAATCTTGGTAAAGAGTTAGTTTTGTATTTAGGTTCATCTGAAGTTAGCAAATTAAGGCAGAACACCAATAAAAATAAAAATTGATTAAAATGCTTTCAGTTTAAGAATTAAATTGATATTTTTATAAAATTATAAGCATGTATTTGATATTGTCTTTGACCTACTTCTAATTAAAAGGACTATCAACCACATTTACGAGTATAAGTGTTCGGCTACTACGTAATATCTTATAGTGACTTATTGTAATAATATATTTATAAATTTTATGTTCTGACTTTATATTTTATAAAATTATTTAATTCAAACAAAAACGGTCAATTAAAAAAAAAATAAGCTTTTAAAATCGTCAAAAACCAAACAGAAGCTTAGAATATTTGTACAGATATCTAAGAAGTGAATACGACTGAGAAAGGACGCGGTTTGGAGTTGAATGTTTTTATGTCTGAAAAATTTAAAATAATTATGTCTTGTATTATACTTTATAGTTAGATAAACAATAATTAGTGTTTTAAATGTATTATTATTAAAAACTAATTTTTTTTAATATGTATAAACCGTTTTTGTTTATTTTGAAAAATTATTACTATCATACCAATTGATTTCAATATATTTTACGTATATAATATCTTTTGTTGTAATTGAATACAGTCAGAATATAATAATTATATTAACTACAGTAAAAGAACCGATTCCATAATCATCCATAAGAATCAATCAAGTAACTTACAAAGGTTGAGACGTTAAGTACCGGTTACTTTTAAACAAAATTAATGTAAATGTAAATACTAACTCCGTTTTTAAAATAAAATATAAATTATGGAATGGTTTTTTTAAACCTATTATTTCTACACACACCAAAAGCTATAATTAGAACTAATGGTTGTTTTACCTGAAGTAATAGATTTTGTTTTCAATTGAGAGTTGAATCCTACAAAATAAATAATTATAGGTACAATTGTTTTTGCGCTATAACTAGATATTAATATGAGACGTAAAATTATTATGTTTTTCTAATTTTATTTGTGATCATTTTTTTTTTTGTTTGATAAATTATTTATTTTGTATATTTTATTTTAACATTTCTAAAAAGTAAATTTCTTGAAATCTCCGTTATCTTACTACGTAGGAATTTCTAGATAAAAATATTTGAATATTCCAATACGTTTTCATAGGAATATAAGATTTAAAATTCAAGGACTATAAATGATACTCCTTGGATACAGTTGTTCGAACTTACCACTACAATAAACATACATTACTAATTTAATTTTAGGTAATAATATTCCTCCAATTATCATTTAATCCTCCTAACTTAAAATATTCTATAATTTACTTGTATATAATATCAACGCCTATGGATGTTGGTTCTTAATAATATGGGTTTAGTATAAGTTTAGTAAGTTCATAACTTACCGGTCTGAACTTGGCTGTATCCGCCAGAGAACATCGGAGATGTTGGTGTTTGTTTTGGTGCTTCGTATGGTTTAGCATTCGAAAAAACTTTCGACGGTGTCTGGAAAATAAGTTATTTAAAAGAGTTTGTTAGGTTGTAAACAATGAAAAAAAATATTGTGTGCGTTTATAAAACATTGTTGAAAAATGTTGCATTTTGTAAAGCATTAATAACACAAAGTTACAGCGTGTTTCAACATTTTAACAACCTATATCAATAATACGGTACAAAAATAATAAATATACATCAGACGATGTCATACTGATAATATATGGCAATACTTTTTAGATATAAAATTTTAAGTGTAAACTGTAAAGTCAAAGCTTTGCAACACAATTTACTTTGTATAGGTACTAATTTCAGTGGTGAAACTGTGCAAATTGTAAACATAACATAACTCTTCCCTAGAATTTGTATGATAATATTTCTTGTGTTGGTATGTTATGTTTATTACAAATTTATACCAAAAGTTTTTCGTTTCATTCGTAATAATTATGCTATTTTTAATTTTGCCACTGCCATAGTGCCATGGACTAATTCATGACCACGTCAATGTTTACTAATCACGACTATATAATAGGTATGATATATATCAAGCAACAACAATAATCAAAAACATTTTCATCCAACCAAATAATAACTGTTAGTTATTAACTATAAAAATTATAAACTTAAAAATCTCATTGTTTTGTTATATAAATACAAACATAAATACGTTTTGATTATAACTTTTCACTCGATCTATGATCTCAACAACGGTTAGTATTGAAATTTTCCACATTATATATAGTATTGATCTACCTGCTGTTTGGGGGCGTTTACGTGACTAGGAGCTTTTGGAGCCTGTATAGTAAAAATATTTTTTATAAAATAAAAATGTTCAATTTATAAGAAATATATAATATTATAATAACATAACAAGATGTTAAATATTTTAATATTTTAAATAAATTATTATTTTGGTACCTACATATTCTAATATAGGTAGGTACCTACATTGAATTTAATAAATACTCAATTTAAATATTCCCTTCAAATTTTATAGACCCCAAGAATAATGTATTTTTGTCTTAATTTGTTAGTATAGTAGACAATATAAATTAACCATAGTAGAACACTACATAAAATAATAGATAAAAGTTTAAATTGTATAAATAAAATAAATGCTTTACTATCAGATATAAATATTGATCTATTATAAATTTGTGTTTAGCTTTTGAAATAAAAATATGCATAGATTCCAAAAATGTAACTTACATGGAATGGTATTGGCGATAATGTACTTGGTTGTGGTGATTGCACGGATTGTACGTCCTTCGGTTTAGTTGGTATTAAATTGAACGATCCTAAAGGCGGATTTGATCCTCTGTTAAAAAAGAAAACCGGTAGAAAATAACTTTGTAGCAATAACAATTTTTACTTATTTCACAAAACTGTGGGTAGGTACGTGTGAATTTTATTTTTGGGGGTTTTATTTGATTAATCGAGAATTTACATAATTTGAATTGTATTACTTTTTTAAGTAGGTAATAGTATAATTACGTATATATAATTCTACGTAAAATACAATATTAGATGTAATGAATATATAAAACTAAAATATTATAGATCTATTTGATTATTTCATAGAAACTTAAAAAAAGATAAATTAAAAAGAAAATTTATGAGGTCAATAAAAATGTGCATTCATTATTTAATTGATATTAGAATTATTCATAGAACAACTAACCTACCAATAAAACAAGTACTGAAAATATAATTTCTATAGTCTTGGAGTTTTAAGTTATTGATGAAACGATTTTTTTTTTTTTTTTTGGATTTTAAAATGTTCAGCTTCAATGCACATTACAACTTTACACGAAACAGTTTTATTATAAGTCACTACTTACGGTGATACGGTAACTGGTTCCAAATTTGGTGTCGGTGGATTTTGTCTGGCAACCATTTTAGCATGAATGTCGCAATACAATTTGTTGTTGATGTTGAAATAGCCCACGTTTTTCAGAGACGATCCACAAGTGGCGCATTTAAAGCACTCGACGTGCAAACTTTTATCTTTGATGCGTACAAACACACCACTATATAAATGTTTAACTTTTATTATTTACATGCCTAATATAATTTAATATTATTGCTAACAAACACAAAATGTATTAGTGCCACGCGTGTTAATTTGCTAAAAGTGGTTTCGGGATGGGTTTATAGATGATTGACCAAGGGAAATCCATCAAATCTTACATAATATCGTTTCTGCAGTCACTGCACTCAATGCGCTTAGTATTTTCCAAGTCCAGTTCTTTCAAAGGAGAACCCAAATATGGATCACGCTGTTCGGGCATCGTGTGCATGTTTGCTGCTATAGGTGTCATAGGGCGTGGAGATGTAGCACGTCCCCCAATTGCATGGCTCGAAGCCGAGAAATATGCGAATTTCGATTGTAGGTCTATTGTTCCAAAATAAAATAAATTTCTTAGCCTCTAATTTCCGAAATGTTAAAATTAGTAATTTCAGACTTATCTAAAAGCTTGATAACAAAATACAATATACCAAATAAGTTTTCAAGATCAAATGTCCACCCTACCACATTATATTTTTCAAAGCGTCACCAGAAGCACCAAGCACAATACACAACATTTCACATGACTTACACTATGAGTCTCTCACAATCGGCGCAAATATTTTGATTGGGAGCGCTTTGTGGTGCTTTTGGTTCAGGTGCGGACACATGCCGCGTTGGAATTTTGTTCATCGTATCGACAACAACGTGTTGATTAACTTCTGCGTATAGAATATTTTGAACGTCATGGAGAAAATAATACGACAAAGACATTTTCTTTTTATATCTCTATTTATCAGTGGTAGTTACGTCATAAAGACATACAAATTGCATTGATATTTTACCTGTATTTAAATCCCTTGGTTCTTTATCGGCTTCCTGTACCATTCTAAACACTTCGCTGTTATTAGCTTCGTAATTCTTTTCGTTTTTCTTAAAATTGACTCTGTAATTTTGTAAAACTTAAATTATTATGCATTAATAAAGTTTGTGAAACGTCCACCAACCCTAATACTCCTCCAGCCAATACTTCCGCTTGAGCTGTAAGCGTTTCAGCAATGTTCTCCTCACTGTAAATACCTACTGGTGTGTTGTACTGTTTATTTACAATAGCTTTAACAGTTCCAGAATCATTATTGTATCCACTCGGATTAACCTACGAACATTTCCTTAGTGAAAATACACCTATCTTGGTTGTAAATTAACTGTTTATTTACTTTAGGCGATGAAGTTCCACTGTATGGCCGCGAAACAGAATTGTGTGAAGAACCAAATGCAGGAGATTGTGGTCCAACTTTTGCCAATGATGTTTTTGTCAGTATTTGTGGAGATTGAGACAGACGACTGGGCACTGGGCTTGGTCCAACAGGTGTTACTGACGGTTTCCATGTACTTGTTCCACCACTAAAACAGAAGTAAGTATATTTTTTTTGTGTCCAGTTAAGTTTTACTGACGGTGTGTCATCTAAGCTTAGATTTCTAAATTATAATTATTACAATTTTAAGCTTTTATACAAAATAACTTTTTTGGATATTGCGTACATTATTATAAGTATATAGGTATAGGTTTACAATATAAAATACAAATTATTATTTACAGTAATGCGGTGACTTATAAAACTAGTAGTACTATTCTTAATAATTCAATATTATGATATTATAAACTAATATTATGAATGTCATAAAACATTGAATAAACTAAAATCTCAAGTGTACTAAAAATACTTTCATATACATTTTATAATTTATCTATATACAATCATTTAATTTGAAATGATGAAAATAAAACTTTGAATATGAATTACCAAAAGGTAAGTTTAACTTTGATAAAACATTTATGAAAGAAAAAATATTGTTAGCATTGTCACCCCTAATTATTAACCAAGTGAACACGAACAATATATATTATGCATACGCATGTAATGTTTTTTTCTTTCGCGTGATTTATCCAAAGTTGGCTATGATCCGAAAAAAATATTATTTTCAGCAATGTCAAAGGAATTATTTGACAAGAAACATTAATGTTATTACTTCCTTTTAGAAATAGAATTCAAAAAACATATTCCCGGACATATACATTTGGACACAGACCAACCACATATTATATACAATTCAACGTCACATTAGATACTGAATTGCAATATTTAAATGGTGGATTATATTTAATTTATTGACGATTAGTAAGGATTTAAATGTCCCAAAAAATACGATTTTAGGCACTAATTAGTAATTATATTAAAACATGCCCTTAACGATGTTTTTAATATAATTCTAGATAAAAATGATTCACCTAGGTACCTAAAATCTTTTTGTATTATTTAAATTTACTTAAATTTGTGTTATCGGAATTGAGCAATTGATATAAGTCGTAAACAAAACTATCCATCTATAAATTATATATCTGCTTGCACGTGACAAAAAATTTGTTTGTTAGACCGTTGAGTTTGTACAACCACCACCACTTTTGTCTATTATATAGGTAAAAAGTAAAAACATAATTCGTAGGTAGGTAACAAATAAAAAATATTATAACGATGCAAAATAAATAATACCTATTTAATTTTTTAATTTTTATGTGGGGATAGTATATTTATAGCAAATATACAACGAATTGTATCTATTCTTAATTCTTATAAAATAAACGAAAAATGTAGGTAACCAGGTATAAGTATACTCATAATATGAAAATAATCAAAATAATTCAAAAAATCCAAAAAATGCTCTAAAAATGAGAAAGTTTAAAAGATGCAAGTTAAATTTGTTGTGTATGAAACGAATTTTGTGATAAGAAAGCATAGTTTTATGACATTCAGAAAAAAATTCTATTCGCATTTAAATCCACGTCCTAATAATTAGTAAAGAGATTTATTAACTTATGTACCTACTAATGTTTTCAAAAATATTGAATACCATTTATACCTTATACCTACAGTTATACGTGTCAAACAAATATTTACCTACATTTAAGGAGTACAAAAACTGTGAGTTTGAAATTCAATTAAACACAACGAGAAAATATTTTAATTGTAGAATACCTGTTTAAATTTAGGTCATCAATTTTTTAATGCAGTTCTAAAGTTACTTAATAATACATTTTTTTTCAGAACATATTATTTACTACAGTACGAATGGAAATATAAAGTTAAATACAAAATGTACCTCCTATTCATACATTTTTTACAATATTTTCGGTTTTACTTTTTTGACCTATTTTATTGTTAACACCGTGTTTTAATTCTATTTTATAATAAAAAAAAATCCAGAAAACGTCTATTTCAGATTATAATCAAAAACGTATTTCATTCCTTTGCACTACAAACCACATATAATATAGTAGATGGTGACTATTGTTGTTGTTTTTTGTGATTAAAAAAACAGATTGACTTCTCGGCGGACGTAATCGTCACTATATAGTAGTATACACACGACACGATTCAACAACAATAGAATATAGGATTTACCTACTGAATATTAAAAATTATCATTTCCTTTACCGTTGTATGGTCACTTCAAAAGCGTTCCCAGCTCCCAGGATAACATCTTGGGCATCCTTGTGCTTCACGTCATACACATCTTGATTATTGACCCTGACCAGGGCGTCGCCTACTTGAAGACCAGATTTCTCGGCTAAACTGCCGAAATTCACCTGAAACAAAACATGACGTTTATGTTATTGGACGTATTATGCGTGAGTGGACAGTTATCAGTGTAATAAAAATTGAAATACGCTTCGTCATATTTATATATTTTAAATTATACAATAGAGATTTACTCGTTCAAGACTACCTACCATTGTTTAGTTAAGCCGCCAATTGAACAGAGATACTTCAGCATCATTAAATAACAAGTGCTAGGCAGATAGACGAAAATAATATTCATAGGCATGGATCATATTATTATGATATTATGCGCTATGTATTAACAATAAGGAATGTAAAGATGTACTATATAAAAAAAGCTAGATACAAAAGTTGAGTGTGGCAGTAGAGTGGGAATCAATGTTCACTTAATGATGATCAATGTTTTTCACAAATTATATCTGCAAGTTTTCAATAAAATAAAATATGAAATCAAACGAAATCTATATTAAAGAATGTCAACTGAGCGTACGAAAATGGATGATTCCATGAGTTAAAAAAAAAATTGTTGCAATAATTATTGAAGACAAAAATACAATAAAAAAAATATAACATAGGTCAATTGTAAAACACAATATGGAACAAATTTTAAAATACATAAAATTTACAAGAATAACTCTATGAACTCATAGTTGATAAAGATGAAAATTAAATAATAGTACCTATTGAATAATATAAAACAAAAAATATGAACAATATTGAAATAAAATAAATAAATATGTAAAAAACTTAACATTACAAGATTTTAAATTTCTCTTCTTTATTTCTTTTTAATACATTGAAACAGATTTTTATCTTTCTTTGATAAATTTATTATAATTTTCTTAAAAATATGCAAATGGTTATAAACATTATTACTAGTGGATAAGCATAAAAAAAAAGATTAACACAATTTGTCTACACAAAATGAAATATTATTGTCTATTTTAACTTGATAATTATTTAATGAAATATCTTATCATTAAGTATAAAGTATATTTTTAACTAATTACTTAATATTGTTTAAAAACTAATTAATGTCCTTGTAGGACCTAGAATAAATAAAAATTGTTTGAGGTAAACTTGTATATTTAATAACATTACCTAATCTATATATTATTTTTATTTTAAACTTTATTTAATTGTTTGAAAAAATCATTCTTTTTTTATTTTTGCTTGTATAAAATAGTAGATGGTTTTCAAGAAGTAGTAAATTTACATTTTGTTTAAAAAAATTATTATTATTATTATTATTTTATGCATAAATACGAGTAAACATTTACTGACTTGTGGTTCACTGAATGTGATAAATGAACATATTATGTTTTATGTTCATAATATCATGAACTAACACTGTAGAGGAGTGTATATATCATATAAACCTACACCTACATATGTTATAATAATATAAAACTAAAATAAAATTTCGATGGGCCTGAAAAAAATAAGAGGTTAAATAAAAAAAATTAAAAATAGAGTGTCTAGGGAAAAATATATTATTGGAAGATGTTCAAAATAAAAAAACTTAAAGTATAATTATAATAATATATTATACTCATATATACACAAGACAAACATCTAAGGAAATACTATATGTAATTTAAGGGACACGTCATTATAATTATCCATATTTTACAATAATATTGTATTGAAACAAGAACACTTAGAAATCTATACAGTATATATTTTGTTCTTTTAAAATTGATTTTACTTCCATCTAATTGCTGACTAATAAAATATGTAATATGAAGACATGAGTTTCCCAGAAGTATGTTTTTTTTTCTTTGAGAATATTATATTGTTGGCCAATTAATTATAAAATAGTTGTACTGTAAATCGAAGAAAAACGCTGATATATTATAAAGAAACATAACTATGTTGACCTAAGGTATGCGACTTCAATATCGTGGCATTTTTTTTAACTCTAAGTTTGTCTCTGGAGTAATAATACGTAATTAAAGATTTAAACTGAAACAACAATGATAAAAGCCAATAGGTACCTATTAAAGAAAGATACTTTAAATACCTATAGACATAAACGGTTAAGATATTAAAACTTTAAATTAAATTTCTGCTGAATACCTATTTTGGACATAATTATATTAAGTAGGTACATTGTACTCTAGTTATATGTATGTGAGAAGTTGATAACACTTATTTAATTTATCATTATATTACACTTCGTATAATATTATGTATAGGTAGGTATACTGTATGGCAAGGCTGGGCATTAACGAGTTAATAAGTTAAAAGTTAAGTTAATTTTAACTTAACTTACTAGTTCGCTGTTTTAATTAACTTAACTTTAACTTAACTCTTAGGATATGAACTTAAAATCAACTTGTATTATTTTTAAGATTCCCAATTAAGTTAATTTTGAATTTTCGTGTTATCCATAAAATATTTTAGTATATTAACGGTTTTTCGATTTAATTAATTTAATTCGTAGAATATCAGAAAATATTATTAGAAAAAAAGATTTCTTTTCGTATTTATTTAATTATTTTTATAGATATGGACTAATATAGTAATATGTTATATGAATTAAATACTAATGAAGAATAAAATAATACATAATAATAGTATAATACAATGTGACATTTAGACCATTGTCGCCCCTATAACCGTATTATAAGATTTATCAATAGCTATACGAGCCCACGAGGCACGAAGTCACGTTTTATAATAGCGGGCTTATTATCATTATTATTTTCCATTAGGTCTCATTAGTTATTTCTTATTATTTAATATTTTATAATTTGTACGATTGTCGATTATCATGAATTGTGACTATTTCTATTTATTTATTTATTATATTTATGTTTATATTTATGTTATAATTGTATTAAAAATACCTACCTACCTATAGTGGTATGATATACATTTATACATTATTATGCATCTATTATCATAAGTATAGTCTATATTACTAGATTCAAGTGTTTTTCACTTATTTTAATATCTTTCCAATAATTAAAAACCAATCAATAGTTAACAAAATTTATTAACTTAACTTTGAATTTAACTGGCCAAAAAATATTTAACTTAACTGAGTTAAAAAAAATCATTAACTTGCCCGGCCTTGCAGTGTATGGTAGTTGTGTTTAATATGTATTAAAAAACGGAAAAGTTGATCTGCTGTGTAGTAGGTAGTAGGTTTCGAGTGTACCTATACTTCGTCATTGAGTAGAACACTGTGAACGGATGTATTAAATTTAAACTAACTCAGTGTCAATAATATAAATCGTTGCAAATGAATAACGATTTTGTGTATAGACGTGTCAGCCTTTATTTCTAAGGATATTTTATAATTTGTTTAAATTATAATTATATATATTATTTTTTCAAAACTATATATTACGGTAGTTCTCCTAACAGTTACCTGACAAACGTAATGATAGGTGGTTAAAAAGAGCGGGGCCCCTGTATTACCTCCCAGTATTACCCTCAGGCTCGGGTTTCTCTCTCTTAGAATACGCAAATGTAATATCGAAAATTGTTTGAATTACAATATAAACAATAATTAAAATCATTAGATATATAAACGTAAATATACGTATATTTCGAATTTTAATTAAATCTAAGTTTGCAAAATAAGAACTTAACATATTTCTAACGTTGAAACGTCTATAAAAAAAAAATGTCATTATTATATACCGATTTTTTATTTTTAGAAAAAGTAAGAATAACTTATCAAAATTGTGTACTGTACTTTCAACCTTCCAGACCGAGAAAATGTCTTATCAACATGTATGGAAAAATACTTAAAAGTTTGAAAATTTCAAATTCCAATAAATTACTAAAAAATATTTTTAATGTTTCATGGCCTATAGAAAATAATAATTAAAGTAAAAGTATGGACTGTTTCAAGATTCAACGATAGTATTATTTGAATTAAAACAAAATAGCAAAATTTAAATTTACCGCTGTAACAAAATGTTAAGAGTCACCAAGTATTCGTATATATGTATTTAACTAGATAAAAAAAATACCAACTAGATCTAATTTTCCAACAGAAATTATCTTCAATTTGTACTGTACCAAAACGTGATGACAAAGAGATAAAATAAAAATACACATACATAGTTATTGTAAAACCAATACGCAATCATCATTTCACTCATTTAAAATAACTATTAACTAGGTACCTATACCGAGCTATACATAATAATTACGAATTTATCTTTTAATTTTATAATTTAAATATTTTTTTAAATAACTATGTACTTCAGTACCTATATAAAATAACTATTAACTAGGTACCTATACCGAGCTATACATAATAATTACGAATTTATCTTTTAATTTTATAATTTAAATATTTTTTTAAATAGGTAACTATGTACTTCAGTACCTACTTCAATCCGTTATTTATTATACTTTTAAAATTAAAAATATATAACATAACAATTTAAACGGTTTTATCAATGTCTACACAAAAGATATAAAACATTTTATGTTTTAGTTTTGAAATGTGTTTTGATAGAAACACGAACAACAAAATACATACCTACCTACACTTTAAAATCTAAACAGTGAAATATGTAAATACCAGTGTATGTGTTAAAAAAAATGAACAGAATTTTCTTTCATTTAGGTTTACTGTACCTACATAAAAAAAATACCTTCGATATTGTTCGAATATTTACATACTGAACTCGGCACGTAATTAAACGCCTATTGTTCACCTATATAATAATGACTAATGAGTATGTACCGAACCAACCTATAATGCTGTTATAACTTGCTATAAATATTATTACTAGGTACCATATTATTCCAACAGTTTGTCAGTTTAACAGATTGTATTAGTGTATTACTAATAATATTCCCGATTTCAAATTGTAATAAATAATCAAGGACTTAGGTACCTAACGATAAGAAATAATAATTAAAGATTATATTATAGACCGGGTGCGACAAAATATTTATACATATTTTTTACTTTTAGTAAATATTTATAGTGGTTTTAATTTTAATAACTATATATTATGTTATATATTTTAGCCATTTTTCAGTTGCCAATAGGGGAGTTCCCCGTTTCCGCCAAAAGTATACCTTTCCCTTTACTGACAAATCATAAATTGGTGGATTCCTTTTTCCACCATATGAAAAAGCTTATAGTATCTATCTAAATCATTTGAATAATATTATAAATGCTTGTAAAATTTTAGCTATTAGAGGGACGGACAAATTATTAATTAGACAAATAAATAGATAAAAAAATATAAATTATTGAATTAAATAGAGACATTTGTTATATTTATTTATGTATGATAAAATGTTTGTTTATGAGTAAAAAGATTAAAAATTGAATACTAGGTTCCTTGCAGTAGTTAAATAGTTGCAACATGTCCATACCACAGTTAATAAATATTTAAAATATATAGGTACATCAACAAAGTTTTTCTAAATGAAATACTTTTTTTAAATATATAATTATTTTTCCAATGACCGTATAATGACAAAATAATGTAGGAATTAACAATTATAATAATATGTGAAATAGGTATAAAGCACATATTGTGATACATGAACTACGATTGTAATTTTAAAAGTTGTAAAATATCGCGGAAAAGTGAATCCAAAAATTTATGATTGGGCGAAAAGCGGCAGTGCTCATTAGTTATTATAGATAGGTAAGTATCATCTACTGTATTTTATGTGATGTGAAATGTATGGTCTGTGGTACTACGATATTGAATCATGTTCGATAAATAAAGTCATAAATAATTTTAATAGAGATATACCTATTCATAAAAATATATTCAAACTATATATTTTACAAGTAAAAGTGTAAACTATGTAAATAGATTTATTATTATTTGTTATTGATAGTATAGGTAGCCTTTATTATAGAAGTAATTTTGCAGTACAAAATAATATATAGATACATTGTAATATCAATTATTGAGTTGTACGAACTTTTAACTTAATAATTATTCATTGAAATATGTCTAATTAAGCATGCTAAAATATTGTTTCGGTATAAAACGAAAATTCTTTAAGTAAACACATAGTATTAAAGTATCGCTAGTAGAGAAGGTATCTACTTGCTAAAAAAACCCACCCCCGAATAGTATTGTTTAGTTACGCCTTAGAACGTACAATTTGTTATTACAATTCAGGTTAAAATATAGTAATAATTATAAGAAACGCATTTTAAAAATATAACATTTCTATAACCACAACTGTACTTAAATAATATTATAGTTAAAAATCATTTAAAATGTTTCTCAAATAGAATTTTAATGCCTATATGCGTTTTTTACTTAAAGATGCATAACAAATAAGTGATTATTAAATATTTAATATCACTAATGTATATTGTTAACAATAAGGTCTATAGTTGTACAAATTGTGAAAATGTTTTTAATTTATACGAATAAGTAGACATAAGAAAATACCCAATAATATTATTAAACAGTCAAGAAAAATTATTCATTGCAGGTATTCACTATTATATATTTATATCATTACTTACCATCAAATATAATATTATATTACAATATAAGTAATAAGTATGTACACCTATAATATTTATCATGATAATAAATTATAAACTATTATATGGAAAACAAATAATTTCGATTAGAACAGCGACTACATTTCCAAAATATAACTTTTATAAATACTAATGGATTTTAAAAATTTCATCCTTATCAGTTATCGTTCATTAATTGACCATTAATTAGATACATTATTTATAATATATAATATTTGAATAGCAAAAGTATTATTTTAATTGTTTTATAATAAGCGATTAAATAATATGATATTTTAAAATAAGATAATCTTGAAAATAATAAATCAATACTTAATAATATATACATATTATTATAATATTACTAAATAATATATTAATTATTAATGATTATATAGTTTTAAAATTGTTAGCATGCAAATTTTTGACTATTGTTAAGCTACACATATATTTGCACAATATATACTATTTAGACATATCTATTTTTTTTAGTTTTTTGTCTTTGTGATGATATATATATATATATATATATATTGCTGTGTCAAAAAGCTTGAAAATCTAATAACTAGGTTCTTCATAAGTTATTATTATAGCTATTTAAAAATATATTTAAACGCGAACAATTTTATAAGCATTTAAGTTTCAATTTTGACACAATCACGAAAATTGCAAATTATATTGTAATTAAAAATGTATAAAACGTTCAATTTTTATGGGTAAGGCTTTAAAAGATTTAATTACAAGTTACAGTAATTACAAGTAGGTATTAGACTGAAATCAAAAAATATTCAAGTATAATTTTTTTTCTATTCCTAAACACTTAAAGTAGAAATTTGCTCGAAATTAGATATTTAAACGAAGGATAACAATTTTAGTTATTTCGTTGAAATTCAAAAATATAATTCGTAGGGACCTGATATGTTTAACGTATATTATTACATTTTATACACACAATGACATATATCAATTTTTCGTCAAAAATTTATTTAACTTACCGTATTCAATGACTAGGTACACTCGACATCTACTCTAGTACAGCAGAGCGATTAGCTACTTTTTAATTTTTACCTTTTATAAATTTCATACCCCTATACAAAATATATTTTCCCAACAAATTTCAATATATAAAAACCAGAGAATTCACTCTATAGTTTTAGAAGTCGTGTGTACCTTGTTATTGTCTTATTGAGTAGGTCATTGTAATGGATGTGTTAAATTTAAATTTAATAATAAATCATCGAGTACTTATGAAAAACAATTCTAAGACGATTATTATACTATGGTATTTTCAGGTCACTGTAAAAACATCTTGTGAAGAATAAACGCTTTTTTACTCGTAAACTAAAATTGTTTATGACACATAAATCGAAAAATATAAACTAAAAAAAAGTAGAACATTTCAAATGACAGTTTATAAATAGCATGAAAATATACAAAATATTTTTAAATTCATCTCATGTCTAGAAAATTCTAATGTAAATAGGTATCTGGTGAAAATTCAAGTCTCTAAAAACATTAATTTTTGAATTTCAACAAAAAACAATATCGATGTTGTTGAAAAATGGTTTTGCATAAAAACCCTATTTTCCCCAATTTTTTTTAAAAAAGCGCTGGTTTACATTTGAATTTTGAATCCTCCTCCTCCCCTAAAGTATGTACCAAATTGATTCAATTCGCTATCAGAAACCCCCTGAAAGTTGAAGATAGAAGTTGTTCAAAAGTACCCACAAAAACACATCATTATATTCTTTCGGCTAGTTTGGATTCTAAAATCGAGTTTTGAACGAAAATTTATCAGTTATTAACACTTAAGAGTGCTTAAACTTTAAACTTTAGATGACCACAGTGAAGTTGTACCTACATGGTTTCTTCAAAAAGTGTTGTTACATACTTATTCTCCACGGTGGCAAGGTCTACACTTTAAACAAGCCACAGATTAAGTAAACCTTAAGCTCCCCAAACTTGGCCTCAATATGGCTCACAGAAAAAAAAAAATCTTTTCAACAAAATAAAAATGACACTGCAGATGATAATTTTTAACATTTCATATTTTTAAACAATAGTATTAGATTATTTGATGGCTTAATTCAAAAACTACTTGAAAATATTCAAAAATTACAAAAAATATTATTTTAAATAATTTAATGAAAATAAAAAAGCAACTTTAGTAAACTTAGTAAATATAGTCATCTTTAAAGAGTATTAGGTGCAAACTGAGGTTCATTACACTATAAGAATAGCTTTTTTTCTAAGTCCAAGAACATGTTTTAGCAAATAATTATATTGCTCTTGCAGTGTTATTGCGTCTAAATACTTAATAATAAATACTTTTAAAACTATAACTATTCAGGACAATGAACTCATAAATAATAATAAAATGTAGGGTATTTTTTATAATATAATTTGTAAGCATTTTTGATTTTTAATGGTCAACTTGAAAATGTTGCAAATAATGTTTTTAGGCCATTGAGCCAACATATTTAGATAATATTTAATATAATATTATAATTGGTAAAAAAAAATTGTCAATTTTTGAGTTGGAGCATGTATGATATACATACAAAAACAATAATAAATATAAATATAAATGGTATTTATTTTTTGGTAATAAAACAAATTTAAGCAACTTTTATAGTCTGTATTACATATATTATTATACACATACAATTTAAGAATTATAAAATCTGTAAGTGACATTAATATTAATACTAGGTAGAGGTAGTAGGTACTCATATACATACACGACGTAAAATAAAAACTAAAATGTCTATAACTATTTTTGATACTTAAAATACCTAGACACGATTTTTTCTATAACATTTGACGTTCAAATTTTTGACAAAGTTCGTCAAAATCACAAAAATTATCTTGAAATTAGAAATGTATAAAATGTTCAATTTTTATACAGGTATAAGGTTTAGAAACAAGGTTCCTCATAACTCATAAGTAGTTTATACTGGAACAAAATAATCTAAAAATAATATACAAACACAATTTTTTTGCATAGATTTTTGCTCTTTGAATGTAGTAGTTTAGCCAGTTTAGGTACTACAGTTAGTAATTAATCTATGTCAGAGAATATTTTTGTCCAAAAAAGGCCAAGTAATAAATATTTTACTACAATAATGCAATAATCAAAATAAAACTGACATTATAATTCTATCTTTGATAAAATATAATAGAAGAGTATTATGAGTGTGGTACTCTGGTTAAATTACGACTTGTCTACATTAAAATTTACAATGTCGATGACATTTTACTACATTCCCATTTAATAGTTTAACACATATAATGCCTATATTTCCAGCTACCTCAATCCTGTAACATAGAAAATACTAATAAATAATTTGCTCCACTGTTGAAAAAAAAATAGGTAGGTATAATACGAAAGAATAAGAAATACCTTCTAATATTAAATTTATGGAATGTAGTTATAAATGTTCAAATAATTCCAACGTAATTGTTTACGTGTAGCTTAAAGAAAAATGCTTGACGTAGGTAACAATAGTCCATAATACCTTTCAGAGAAATGTGCATAATTTTTCAGCAAGACTCATGAAATATAAATTGTACCAAACTTAAATTATTCAAATTGTGATTAAACTACTGGAATTATTTATTGCGAAACGTGTAAACCGATTAAAAGAGTTGGTATAGAATAAATATCTAAACGTATAGGTATGTTAATGGTTTTTATTGCGGTAGCTCATATTATTATGCTTATTGCAGAATGCAGATATACCAAGTAGAGGTACCAAATTGGAAATTTAAAAAAACAATAAATAAAACATTTGGAATTTAAAAAATTATGTCATGTCTTAATAACTATAGTTTTACTAATGTTTTATAATTGAGTCACGTATTACCATTAACCTATCTATATTTCTGACGATTGTATATGTAACAACACAAGTAAAATATTTGGTCTGCGCATAACTTTAACACAGAGAAATGTTTTATCTATGTAATATGTAATATATAACGAGGTGCCTAATAATTTCAAAAAGTTACAATCTTAATAATTATTATCAACACAATAGATTTAATAAACAAATTTATTTTTAAATAATTAACACGATTAACATGAATAATAGATAATAATCTCATTGTTACAAAATATATCAAAACTAAGCCATAAGTCATAACCTAAAATATTCTGTAATCTGTAATCTGTTTAACAGACTTTCATCATTAATTAAACACAGAACCAAAATAGTCAGTTTATACATATAAAATAAGTTTTACAATTCAGCATTGAGCTGCATGATGTGTAGATGAACATTTATATTAAAAAAAAAAAATAGGTACCTTTTTGTGAAATAAAATGAATTATTTCTGAAAATAAAATATTTATTTGATAACTTATACAGTTATATATATTAATACATTATACAATTGTAGTAGTGCTAATAATATATTCTATTTTTTTTATTTTTAATACCCTTTTTGAAAAATGGAAAATGTAGTTATTTCAAGATAGTTTTTTAAATTGCATATCCTGGTCGAAACCTGCATATTAATATAATATCAGTGGTGTACATTTAGTCTCTCTACTGCAAAGCCATTTGTCCCCATCTTTTTGTGGTAAAATGAATGTTTAAATGTATATGTCTTCATATTAATATAATATTTTAACATATTATAATATCAGGTAACTACTCATTTTTAAATTCAGAGCGGAGCGATTATCATATTGGTATTTATTATATCATAATAATGTGTTTTTTTTTCTGTTATCATGTTTAAGAATCAAAATTAAATCTGTAGTTTTTACTTTGATCTTTGATTATGGTTTCTAGTAGTTAACAAATTGGTAGGAATTCCCATTACTTTTCAAAATAATCGAGTATAACTATAACGGAAAATGGGAATTACGCATCATCAGTATTCGATAAAATCGTTTTTTGTTGTAAATCAAAAATGAACAACTGTATGTTGACTTGAAATTTTCACAAAATATTTATATCAGCATTTTCAAACATGAAATAATTTTCGAAGTAATTGGCTGTTTTAGAGCTATTTTTAGACATTTAATTTACTTTTTAAAATGTTTTAGATTTATATTTTCTTATAACACAACCAGGGCCGGATTGATTTGGTGAGCTACCGAGAAAATCTCGGTGGGCCGCTTAAAGTTAGAGCCGGTAGTGTGAGTGACGAGTGTGGGTAAAAATAAATGCATGTTTAAAATACGATTAGCCACCTATAAGCTCGTAACAATTTTAGACCTAATTTTGGGCTAGTGAAGATGTAAATGGGCCGCTTAGAAGTGAAAATCTCGATGGGCCGATACATACCAATCCGGCCAGGAACACAACTATAATAATATGTTAATATACCTATAGTAATTACTAATTAGTTAAGCATGCATAGAATTCATGGACAAATATTTCATAAAAATTAAATATTACTCATCAACAAAAATATAATAATATAGTATTCAACATAATAATACGTGAAGCTTAAAAATGTATAATATTAATTTTATAGGAATAATAATTGAAGTGTTTTATAATGATGAAATATTTGGCTTCATTCGACCAAATGAAGATATTTTATTTTTAGGATTGTTGGCATTACAACCAAACATTTTTGTCCACAATGTAGGTTTTAGAAAAATAGTGCAAATAATATTTTAAATTTAACTCTAACAAGTTGAGGTAGGGTAAATTTATTGTTATTGACCTTAACCTATAGGTATTTTAGAAAATAGTTTATTTAAATTTTAAGTATTTTTATTTGTAAAATCTAATATTTGATATTATTATTATTAACTGTATTTAATATATTAGTATTTAGTTTACGCTTTTAATAATGTATTATATTTTAGTACATATGTATTTATAATTGTTATTAGTTGTCAAAAGTAAAAATATACCATCTGTTTTTAATCATATAATATATCAGTATTATATCATGAATAATATTATTAAAATGCATACATATACAGAAACATATTTAAATGTTTTTTGTAGTAATGTAGTTTGTTTTTTAAAGTAATGTTTCATACTATCAAAAATATATTTACTAAAAGTTTAACCTAACATTCAAATATATACCTACTTAGTAGTTAGAGTACATATTTTGTAAATGTTCCTTTACTTAGATGACAATTGGACCTATAAAGGCGCCAAGACTAAGTGTACTATAGTCAGTCTATATAGTTACTTATTTATTATATTTTATGTATACTTTGCTTCGTCTTATTTGTAAACATATATATTATATCATATGAGGGAACCCATTAAAAACGAATAAAACTCATTTGTATAACTGTATAAGCCGTGTCTTTTAAAAGTACACCCATTTTTAGTTTTTGTTTAACTTATTATTCCAAACGTTATTTATAACTATATCTACTTGGTCGCTATAAGCCATGTCCAAATGCATTTTATTGTTGAATTTATTTATATAATATTTACTTGACGGCGCAGATGTCCAGAATCTACTATCTAGACAGTGTTAAAGCATTATTCGTACATGATAGCAGCAGACGCATACAGTATTTTATTGAAGTTTCGAAAATTATAAAAAAAAATAATCAATTTATGATATGATGAGCTAAACACATTATCTGATGTGGTGGAAGTTTCGAGGCAATTCAATCGCCAATTCATATTATATAATGTGATCTAGTAAAGTTAATTGCTTTGACCAATATTTTGCCAAAATGAAATTTGTGCACACTTCACTTTCTGGCATAGCTCCCGAACATTCAAACCGTTCTGCATTGTTTTTCTTAATATCATTAACCCAAAAAAAATATTTCCGGAGTATTTAAAATTAACTTAATATTATAATTACATCTTAGTATCTTATGCATCATATACAATCTGTATAGTTATTAGTTTAATATAGGTTAGTTTCAATTAGCATTGGTGAGTTATGTAAAACATAAATGTAAGTCATTGAATATTTATATGATCACACTCCTGCAGCTTATTCTGGATATTTATACAAAATATTATAAGTATTAATTCTTTATGTAAAAACTGAAACACTGAAATTAACAAACAGACAGCGATTATCACATTTTTTTATAGCAAACTATACTCAAATTGAAAACATATATAAGGTCGAGAGGTGACAGAATGACATCAAACGGAAATTATATTTTACAAACATATTATAAATATTTGGATGTTGCATGGCATTCGACGAATATCGACGTCAGTACGTCATTTACTGACTTACATAATATAATATAAAAGTCTACAAAGTACAAACACCATATTTTGTATAAATGTGTTCATATATACGTTTGACGAACTGGATCGATTAATCCCATTAACATTCAAATTTCATTAATCATTAATATCTATACTATAATGAAACAAATATTTAACTTGGTATGATTTTTAATATGGTTTTAATAAATCAAATAATACTAATTAATATATAAGTAAAAATATTGACAAATATACCGTCTATATTGCTAACCTCTGCAGATGTCCTAATTTATTATAGATACAATGAAAGGTATAATAAATGTGTAAATACTAAAAACCTACCTGTGATTGCATTTTGAGGGGAAAACATTTACCTATTTCATATTTTTAAGTTAAAACATATTTATATTAGTTATTTTATTTGGATTACTGCTGATGATCGTTTTAATATAAGAGTAGGTCACATATTATTTTGGTTGAAATAGTAAACACATCTACAACTTATGTATGTTAAATTGACTGGTAACTTATTCCTTATTCATTAGAAAAATGTCGTCCGTCATATTATAATAATATCACATATAAATATCATAACTATAATATGTATTATAATATATTCTCTGTTTCACTATGAATACAGTAAACCCATTTAATAATAATTAATATTTCACATTATCAACTTTACCATAAATACCTACTACCTACACTTTCTAATATTATCAATACTATTTTAACTAAAATACTGGACATTTTATATGTTTAAAAAATTAAGTGGTCAAATACGATTTATTTAAAAAAAATCGTAGTCAATGTATAGTCTTCGTAAAATATATACCTACTATATATGTTATAATAGCGAGTGTCACGCATTTATTGGTACAATTTATCGCCACTTGTAAGACCTGTTTTTTGGTGTTCAATTAAATGGCATTAGATAGTATTAAAATCACCAGATTTCACAAAATAATAGGAGCCAGGAGCCTTTTATTGTATTTTTGCTTTCTCAAAAAATAATAATTTTTCATCTCATAATTGTATTTTTGATAATTTAAAACTACCTACTTTACTTTTAAAATAATGGCCAAATTTAGTTGAATTTTCAACCATATAAAATACATATTATGTGTACAGTATAAATTAATACGTATAATGGTATAAAGAATTTCGGCTACAACTTGCAACAATTCATATTAAAACTTAAAATATACGAACGTATTAGTTTATACTACGAAAATTAATGCACACCAAAATAATTTAATATATTATTTTTTAACACATAGGAATAAAGGTCGTATTAGTAATTTGTATTGTCCACGACAAGTTAACAGTGTTAATGTAGTAATAATGATAATAATAATACTTATATACCAGTGTCGTTGTTTAAACAAGTGTTTTGCCATTTGTGAACGAACATAAGCTGAAATATTTTTTGTTTGGTTCCTACGCGTATTACATTCTAATAAAATTTATACCGTTTAAAATAGGTATAGATATAGTTAATTAACATAATGTTTCGTCCTATAACTTATCCCAAACTAATAAAATAATAAAACATTTAATATCTACCATCATAAATTCATAACTATCGGGTTAGGTTATATTCATCGGGTATTATATATAAACTATAAGTTTTACATTATAATATTATCTTATTTATGCTATAGTTATCGGATAATAATATATGCTATATGCATAATTACAAATAGTTAAAACTTCAAATCATAATATCGTTATTATGTATTTTTGTTACAATATATGTACACTGAACTTATTTTTTAGGTTTGCCGATTTAAACTATATTTATTATTATTTTATTGTTATCAAAAGTCAAAATTAATAATCATTAACTATATTGAGAATATTATTTTTAAATATTAGAGACGTTATGGAATTCCTACTAAAAAGATTTTCAATATATTCCTATACCTATATAATACATTTTTATGGTGTTTTTCATCATAATATGTATATTGCGATTGTACAGTTCATACAATATGTTATATATATGTTAGAAATCATTTATTTACCTAGCCCAGCTGCAGTTTTCAGGCATACTATTAAATCATAATAGTAATGCAAGCAGACGGTTTTTTATTCCCCATAGCGCCTAAAAATCTTGGAAATTTTAAAAAGGTTAGTTACAGGGATTTGTGTTATTATTCGGCATATATAGTCGAAATAGCTTTTTATAGAAATGGATTGTATTCTCAACATCATAAATAAAAAAAGAAAATATTATAATAATTACTTTGCATTTATTTTCAATTATCTATAATGACCCGTAGAGCCGAGCTATGACCCAATCTTGAATTACGCATACAAATTTATATATATATATTTAACATAATATTGTTAAAAGTATCCAATTCTAATATACCTAACAGCCTACAGCCTACAGGGGTCATTGTAATCGTGGGAGAATCGTGATGTACTAGAGTCTAGAGCCACAAATGTCATCACGGACATAATAGATTTTTCGGATATTTTGTTTCTGCTTGACTGCCAAACCAATACACCACATCTAAGATAATTATCCGTGCTAATCCTCTGGACCATAAAGTTTTTTAACTCTCAATTTTGCAATGGAAAATAACCGAAAATACATAATTTGAATATAATGATCGGTATTAATTGATAAATTGGGTTGATTACGAATTGATTTCGTGATTGGCGATTATAACAATCGAACAACTTGTGACAGTGGGAACATTGCCAAAATTACAGAAGGCCAATACGCACAGCTACATAAATAGAAAAGACTCTATACTCGCATGGTAACTTATACTAATGGAATGGTCTCAATACTCTCAATGCTTCGAGTTTTATTGAATGGAATTTCTGTTGGAAGAACTGTAGACAAGCACATGTACATGCAAATTAAATCACCGAAATAATAATTAACTTATCAAAATATAAAACAAACATATTCGAGTAATTATTTACGAAAGTAATGGTATGTAGGCATGTAGCTATATACAAATAATACTATAATCACTAATGAGACGTAATAACTAATATAGTAGACACCTATAATATACATAAACAATTTAAAGGTCAATTTTATTTAAGTTGAGCTAAAATATATCTCTATAATATGTTAACGAACATAAGTACTTTACTAAAATTAAATAAATAAAAATAGATTACTTAAGTTCTTTCATAATTTAATGATCGTTCACTTTGCCTATTTACATTTGAACAGTATTTTAGCTTATACCATATTTGTATAAAATATAAATTAATGATATTCTATATTTTCAAGAATTTAATTTTTTTTTCAATTTCTCAATCCTCGTGTGTTAATTAATAATTTCAATTAAAAATTACTTCAATAAATTAGTTATGGAATTATAATTATTATTTTTAAATACTGTAGTTTGTAAAATTAACAATATAATGTAATTTACATTTTTAAACTATAAATCATAATATGTATTATATTATTTACGAAATTGAATATTTGGATGTTTTAATATTGATCAGATTGAATATGATAATATATACCTATGTTGATTTAAAAGTTTTAAAAGCATATCAAAATTAAACTTTGAAAATGTAAATGTAATATTGGCACTATTATAATATATATAATAATTTTTTCTGAAATAAATCTCAAATGTGGCACCTACTTGTTATATAGGTACCTATGAATTTATAATGTATAGTTAAAAAATTGTTTACAAAACTAATAGTCAATATAATCGTGTTACAGAGAACTTTTACATTTTAATGGACAACTATTATTATCTATTGCTATATAGTCTAACCACTACACTATTCTTTAAATTCATTATAAATTACTAGATACAATAAAGAAGTTTATAAATCTTACCTTTTGAATGAGCAATGGTGTCCCAAAATCTTTGCCTCCTTGTAATCTAAATCCCCACGGAGACGATTGGTCATGCCTGGATAATTTCAAATTTATTAGCTGAGCCATTTAAATGTCTAAATAATTCCGCGTTGTCACAAAAAATTGAATAAGTAAGTACGTACGCCCGCGAAAAAATTACACCAGAGGTATAATCAAATAAAGATTTAATATGAATTTTGGTCGTTATTTATTTTAAATATTATGTGTTTTATTATTTCTCGTTAATAATTTCCCGACGTTAATAATGATGGTCAACACTCAACCGACGTGAGCCAAGACTAATGCATTTTTAGAACAGAGACGTGAGCGCGCGCGTGTTTAAACTCTACGTTTTATTTTTGAAGCTTCTCCGGATATATAAAATGCGCTAGCAGTGACGACAACTCGACCCGTAATGCGCATATCCTCTTTCAAGTTATCAACCGCGAGCGCGGTGCAGATTGTGCCATTGTGGAAGGACAGGGCAGCTGTTGTGTATACCGTGTGCTTGAAGTATCATAAAAATAAAGAAATGATTTTAAGTCAGTGGTATACTATTAATTCAAGGATAGGCAAGTAACTTTTTTTTTAAATAAAATAAGCTAAATGTTTTTAAAAAAAATTTAAATTAACTTAAAATATGAATATTTTTTGTATTATTAAAATTGATTAAATAAGTAAAATACATAATAAATACTTAAATTTGTTTTGAAAAAAAAATATTATTACTAACAGAAAACAGTTCACAATGTATAACATAACCGCCTACGTTTTTTCGCCAAACCAATAATTTTATTAAAACATTTTTATTTGTACGATAGGTATATATTATATTATGTAGTCATGTAGATACCCACTAACTGTTAATAAAATAAAATATTATAGCTATTCATATTTTATAATAACTTGTAAAATACAACTTGATTGTGCAATAATATAACGGCCATCAAGCCATGATGCAAAATATTTTGGTCACAATAAAATAATAAGGAACAGATATAATTTAAAAAAAAAAATTATTTGTTAGTAGTAACTTGACAAATAACTAGCTAAGTAGTATTCTATTATGATAAATAATAACTAATAGGCAGGTAATTAATAACATAATATGTTATGGAAATAAAACCCTAATAGTTTAATATCTCGCGTTTTTCATTATCAATATAATATGACAAACTTTAAATACCTATATATTATTATTGTTTATTAAGCGCAAAACCATATATAATTAAATATTATTTTCTATCAATTAACTTTAGTTTTCATTTCTAAATAATTATTAACCACACGGTATGTAACATTGATGAGGCGCCAACTCGGTTACATTTTGAGTCGGTCAACAAATTGTATTTTACTCTATACTATTAAACATCAGCGATAATTAGAACAACAAGAAGGGAGATGGCAAAAAGCTATATTATTATAATATTATTAAAATATTTGTTGAATAGCTGATTTTGGGTTCTATGTGATGATGACTTAAGGATATGACTGATATACTAGAACGGCGTGAACTGTGAGTACCATTAACCGGTGTTACAAAAAGATATATTTTGAGGTGGTTTTAAAATTTAACTAGAAATACAAAAAAAACACCTAATAGTTAGGTCATTTATTTTGGCACATTTTCTTATCTTATCTATAAATAATTCCATAAATTAAACTAAAATTAAATATAGGTGTGTCTATACACAGCAATTCCTAGATTAATAGTTTTTAGATTCCAAGTGGAGCGATAATAATGTATTAGTTTTACTATGATAATAATTATTAATCAAGGTCATAACTGAGAGGGAGTCAGGGGTCCAGACTCCCCTCTGACATGTTTAAAAGTAGAACAAGAGTTTTCATATATTTTTATTTCATCTATGTTAAAAAAATGTGGAACGCACGAAATTTGTCTTCAGTTATGACTTATTGCCTTGATAATATGTTTTTTAACTTTTGTGTTGTAGTTTGTGTACATCAGCTTTTGAAGTAGTAAGTTTTTACTAAAACGGTTAGGTTAGTATTAGGTAAAAAAAATTGTGCTCGGTCGAAACTCTAAAAAATGTAATAGGTACAAGGTTCCTCATAAGATGTTATTATTGTAGTTAGAAAACAAAGTGAAGTTTTAATCAACAGTATTTTTTATGATCGTTTAAAGTTAGATTTACAGTTAGTTTGAGAACATTTTTCATAATCGCGAAAATGTTTCAAATTATTTTGTAGTTGAAAATTCATATACCTATAGGAACCTAAGGCTTATTGAAAATTCTATACAATGTTACATAGGTACTCATAAGTTTGTTTTACGGGAATTCAATAAAAATTACTAGAAATTTAGAATATTCCACTATTACTAGATACTACATTCAATTTTCAAAACATTTAGATTAATTTAAATCAATAGGCATTTTAAATTTACATATTTTTTTTGTCTATTGTTAAGTGTTATTAAAAAACATTAGGCTCAGCGAAAAAGCTTGAAAAATTAATGCATGATCTTACATCAGTTGTCCTTATAATAATTTATAAATATAGAAAATACATCTTTTATATGAGTTTGAAGTTAAAATATTGACAACATTCGTCAAAATTAAATTTTAAAATCTAAGGATTCAAACTGTAATACAAGGTTGAAGAAGGTTCCTCATGCGATTTCCTTACAGCAACTAAAATACATCAAAAATATATATTATGCACAATTTCTTTCGTATAGACATTTCGAGTTTAAATTTCCATAAAATTAGATAATGAAACATTAGGTTTTATACAATTTAAGTTACTTTGATGTAGGTACCTAATTAAAAAAATATTATTCGAAGGGACTTTACTTTACATTTTACTAAACTTTACCGCTATTGCCAGGTCGCATAAAAAATTGTTTAATACAATAGTTCAATACAATTTAATGAACCAATCATGGGCACTATAAATCATGTTTAAGGGACAGCATTATTAGCTACCACTATATTTATTCATTAAATGTTTAGTGATCGTTCGTGCAACTCGATATAATATGTTTAGGTAATATTATTTACAATAGTTACGCAATAAACTACATAATCCTTCTCACAAATATCACAGTAATAAATAGTTACTCCAACATCAAACCGTTATAACAATTATAAACAGGTTCTTTCGTACTTACCTTCGTTTGGAGTGAAGCTGTAAGCTGTAAAGAAACATATTGAATGCCACTAGCGAAGGACTGTAGTCTGTAGCCTAATCCCTCGTCCAAATTTTTTCAGGCTGCTGGGACTATCGCTTTATGGGCCATAGCAAATTTTACTTCTGCAGGAAAATTATATTTGCACAGTTGATGATATTAGTTATAAACATTATTTTTATAGAATTTACTTGTATAGTACGAATCCTGTCAATTAATTCTAAAATATAATTTAAAATTATAATCATTATCAACCACAGAACTAAAAATAAATTGTGTTTTAACGTTATCGGTTCACGCATCACACCTCGCCAGGCCACGACAAATGAATACAAGGTTTATCATAAGTGGTTCATAAGTCCTCAAAGGAAAAGTAGTATAATAATCATAATTTTAACCAGAATTTGATTTAAATAAATTATTTGTTTTATAATACGATTTGTAAATTGTTTTAGTATAATGTACCTATACCTATTTAGCAATAATAATAATAATAGTAAAAATAATTAAATATTTAATTAATTTGGTATATTTTATTATGGAGTGTATTTTAATAAAATTAAAATTAATTATTTAAATAGTTTAGTACATTTTAATAAATATGATGTGCGCTGAAATATCGTATGTGCTGTTTTATCGTTCACTGTAATGTTGTATGTGTTAAATTTACGTGCTAAAT
Source organism: Nasonovia ribisnigri (assembly GCA_027563435.1). NCBI lineage: Eukaryota > Metazoa > Arthropoda > Insecta > Hemiptera > Aphididae > Nasonovia > Nasonovia ribisnigri. The sequence continues at coordinate 81,632 of JANEHU010000796.1, forward strand.
TTGCCGAGAAGAAATGTCGCTGAAACCAATATAGGCATACAACTGTATACTGCGCAATAAGCAATATGCATCATCCTAACAATCATTGATTATTCTAATTTTTCCCGTTTGTGTGTTTAAAATTGTGAATTGTAATGTGTTTTAATTAACCCACTAGATTTTTGTAACAACTGTTGTTGCATCATTTCTGGTATAAAACAGCGCATGACGTGGGAAAAGTTCGTTAAAAGTCTAGTGTTACTTTTGAATGAGGGTGAAAAGTGTTTCAAAGTATATGTACTATACAAATTTAGATACATAAATAAATAAGCTGGACATTAGATGAAAGCAAGATGGCAAGAAACATTATATGTAAGATGTAACCATGGCTTGTAATTGTGCACTTGTAATTCGCACCAAACTTTAAATCGATTATTCTTTCAATAGTACGTACTATGTACACGTTTCGATAGTAAAGTTAAATATATTTAGATATAAGATAATGAGAAGCCAATAATAAAAATTATCAAAGAACACAGAGGCTCAGGATATTCAATTTTATTTTCTTATTGCACTAACCTATTTACACCGACACTGTTCTACGGTACGTCAGTATTGACTTTATAGCTACCTAATAACTAATAAGTAATAACAATAACGTCAATAACAATATATTATTTTATGAAAAATTAATATATAATATTATAACTGATAATACTGCAGTCATACATGGTTAACTTGAAGTTGAAGAGACCAGACAGAAAGTTCGAGGTATCGATGATTTTGAATTAAAGAAGTTCGAGTTAAGCACGTGTGACTGTATAATATTGAATTTTTTTTTTCAAAAATGAATAATTGCGTACTGTGTAGTAACACGATTACAACGGATAGGACGTCAAATTTCGAAATGATTATCAGATAAAGCCACAATGGATAATAAGAAAACCTAAGAAGTAAGAACTAATTACTAGAAATAATAAATAGAAAAATTATCAGTCATTTAAATCCTTTGAATGTCAACGCCAATGAGGATACCGACGAAATAATCGAATACTTTATAAATGATTAACAAATACCTGTAAATAGGCATTGGTACTCATTTTAGTGTAAATTTCAAACACTATTTTCACCTACCTATGATTGTATAAATTACATTTCATTATTTTGGTGCAAATAACTAACTCCTAATAAACTGAAAACTTAATAGCACATCAGCGCCCTGAACAACTTGTATAGGCAGAATAATTTACACTCATCGTAATTAAGCTAATTAATAACAAAATCTGGGAGTAATCCAGCAATGTCCAACAAGATACCAACAAATTTTTTGGATGTATTTCATAAGTGTCTCTTATGGTTGTGCTGCTAACTTTATGAGATTAATTAATACTGAAGAGACCTGGTGCCGGATTTTCAAATTTTCCGCAATTCTATAAAATTTGAAAATTATATTTTATATTTTAATTGCAACCTTTATTATAATATTTTTCCACTATAGTCTACTTCCGTCTGCCCGATACCTATTTGAAGAGAGGGGTTCATACGATGTATTATTCAACAAAAATGACTTCACATAGCAAAGTCTGAGGCCTTGTAGAATTTTGGAATTTTGATAATTATTTTTTTATCTGAAAGAAGAAGACTTTCTATAGGCCACATAAAACTCCAACTTTAGATTCTGAGCTGAGCGATGAATGTATTGATTTTATAATGATGTGTATTTTTTTATCTATAAGCTAACCCAGTGGTTTTCAACCTTTTTAACAACGTAGCACACTTCTTCTCCTACAAAATTTTCGCGGCACACCAATTCATAGGTATAATGTGCCGCGGCACACCGGTTGAAAACCACTGAGCTAACCTAACCTAACCTTTGGGGCAGTAATATACACTGCTCCGATTTTCTTAAACAGTATTTTGTTTGATAAGAAAGTGAATCTTGTTGGTGCATTCGGGAGAGCAAAATTTAAAAAATACCCAATAGTTTTCAAAAGCTCCAGGAAAAACAAAATAAAAATTTAAAAAAACAAGAATTTTCACGAAAAATCGGTTTTTAACAAAATCGATTTTAGATTATCTCTAAAACAAATTACCGTAGAAACGTGATATAAGAATGGATAGGCCACAAGAATGGGTCAAACAGGTTTTCTATCGCAGCCGTGTATTGTTAATATGGAATCTCCCCAAAAAAAACTAACGAAAAAGAACTACAAATTATTAATTAAGATACATTTACCTAAAAAAATATTCCTATTACCTACAGTAAAAATTAATTAGTCATTAAAATACTATAAAAATATCGAAAATATCTTAATTATAATATCTAAAAAGGGCACAGAGAAAATGTCGTACAATGGGTAATGCGTATTATGTAGGTATACAGTGTATTTAAAACATCTCGGAAAACAGTATTATAAATGTTGATGTACAAAAATAAGTTCACTCAATTGTCCGGCTATTCTGAGAACTTCAATTTTGAAAATCGAATCTATATGGTTTAAACGCCTCATGAGTATCTCAGCCGAACCATCACAAGTAGAAATTACCAAAGTTATTTTTTAAATTAAACTTAAAGCTGCTTATTTGAGTGTGAACCCGTCTCAGGTTTATGCTCAAGAGGTATCTAAAATTCATCATAACATTAAGACCAGCGTTTTACTCAAGAAAACTGTTTAACGAACTGTAAGAAACTTACGAACAATCAAAAATCCATTACATCCAAAAACATTAAAAGAATGTTAATATTGAGTTATTATTTTTTTATGAATGCTAAACTCTATTTCCTTATTATAATATATTTACTGTATAATTTATTTGTAGATGAGTGGAGTACAACTGGCCACCCTCACGGCCACACAATAGACAATTACTTCTTGATGACAATAGAACTGAAGCATCTGAACGAATCGTTACCTTTGTTTCCTACTGAAGAAGGTTTAAAACGTTTACCAGGTACATCAAGGTAGTAACTGGTTGGTAATTTTTTTTTTTTAAAAGTCTATTACCTAACCTATTTTTCGACAACTCTATGTGATCCGAGCCAATAGAATTTTTATGTTTTCCGTGCATTTATATTGCCTTGATTGCCGTTGTCTTCTACAAAAAAAAAACCGTTGTTAATATGGGAATATATTATTTTGTTCACAATATTATTAAAAAACGTGTGTCAGGATTCTTTATAAATGCATGTAGACTTAGAACGCGCAATCATAACAGCCATTAAACATGCATTTTTGATCAAATGTAAATATGGAGGGATGTTTTATCACTTAAATTTTATATTCAGAATAAATTAGTTACATTTTATTTTTATATTTAAATATTTTAAGTTCTGATTTCTTTGCGGCGCGATGAATGTATTGATTTTACAATGGTATGTTTTTTTTTTAATTTTTTTTTTTTTTGTTTGTGTACACGAACACGATAAATACCTAGTCGAAATAATGCTTTCAAAAATTTAAGGAAAAACGGGAATTTTTATGCAGAATCGGTTTTCGACAAAATCGATTTTGGTTTAACTCTACAACAAATTACCGTAGTTATATGAAATACATTTTCACTGAATGTTTATAATAGCATTTTCTATAGATGTGAAATTTTCAAAATATTTTGACTTGCTATGAGCTGTTTAATATGGACCACAGATACAAAATACTTTATTTTATTTTTATGATATCATAGACATAATGATAATAATAATGTGATGATAATTCTGTGATAATAGCACAGATTATATAATCTGTGATAATCATAGACCTATTAACTAATGGACTGCGCGTTGGACAAAATTTACTCAGACAACATCTGATAAGCAAAAAGGGGTATTTTGGAAGAAACAATGAATGATTATTTATTGTTCCAAGATTTATGATTACTGATTAGTTAATTTTTGGCGATAGCAGTCCGCTGATAACAAAAGTTGAAAAGTTGAAAACTTTTTATATTATATTTTTTAAATATAATATAACATACATTTTGAGAAATCAGGAATTGGATTATTTAATCATGGTGAAAACTTGCTCAATTCCTTTGTGTCCTAGCATAGCCTCTAAAGAACTTGAAATAAAGTTACACAAGTAAAATATATACATACTATAATAACTACATTAATTGAATTGCTAGCTTCATCATAAATATACCTGGTGATCCACTCAATAACACTCATTACACTCCATAAGATCAAATTTGAACAAAGAAGATATTAAACAAAGAAGGTACTGTACAGCACTTACCCACCTTTTTTAATATTGAAATGAAAGGATCACCAGGTAGTATAGGTTACAAAATCAGTCCATAAAAATTAATAAGTAGTATTTTAAATGACAAATAAATGTAAATAACACTTTACTCCATTGAAATTACTTTTAAAAAGTATACTGGCTGTACGGCATATTTATAGACTGAATAGATTTAATGTTAGTTGAAATTTTATAGATTTCCTTTGTCAGAAGAAACCAAAAATATATGGTTAACTTCAATACGTAGAAGTTATCCAACATTTAAAGTTTATGCTCATAGTGTCATTTGTAGCAAACACTTTAATAGTACAGACTATATAGTAAGTTCTCGGTCAAAATCCCGGTCACTAAAAAAGGATTCTATACCATCTGTTTTCCACTCAGAAAATACAGTATATGTTTTTAATGACAGTAAGCTAGTAAATAAATGTACACATCATCCATCATTATTCAACTTTTTTTATTGTTATTAGTTGAGACAAGTAATTCAGATTTGAATAATGGGGCAATTTTACTTGGAGAAAGTCAGTTGAATGGTAAAATTTAATAATTCATTTAATATTACCAGATGTAATATTATATTTTTTTAAATTTTTTACATAATAGTGTCTCCACAATTGTATACTGTTGACAATGAAGATAATGGGGCAATTTTACTTGGCGAAAGTCAGTTGAATGGTAAAATTTAATAATTAATTTAATATTACAAGATGTAATATTATATTTTTTTTTTTTTAAATTTTTACATAATAGTGTCTCCACAATTGTATACTGTTGACAATGAAGATAATGGGGCAATTTTACTTGGCGAAAGTCAGTTGAATGGTAAAATTTAATAATTCATTTAATATTACCAGATGTAATATTATATTTTTTTAAATTTTTACATAATAGTGTCTCCACAATTGTATACTGTTGACAATGAAGATAATGGGGCAATTTACTTGTGAAAGTCAGTTGAATGGTAAAATTTAATAATTAATTTAATATTACAAGATGTAATATTATATTTTTAAATTTTTAAATAATAGTGTCTCCACAATTGTATACTGTTGACAATGAAGATAATGGGGCAATTTTACTTGGCGAAAGTCAGTTGAATGGTAAAATTTAATAATTAATTTAATATTACAAGATGTAATATTATATTTTTTTTTTTTAAATTTTTTAAATAATAGTGTCTCCACAATTGTATACTGCTGATAACATTGTGACGCCAAAATGTATAAGACGTACTGGACAATCACCAGTTAGTATAAGGTTAGTACATTTTTATTAATTATTTATAAAATATAAACTATGTTAAATAATTGTTATGTAATCTGCAAATCTATATTTATTTAATTTATTTACATTAGGAAAAGAAAAATCTTGTTTGGAGATTTTGAAGTGAATGATTTAGACACGCCAAGAAAAAGAAAAAGGTACTGGAAAGTTTCTCAACAAACGGTGGTAAAATACAGAAAAGAGGTTAAAAATTTGCATAGTAAAAATTATTGGTTAAGAAAACGTGTGAAAAATTTAACCCAATTGGTTGATCATCTCAAAAATGAACAAAAAATATCTGATGGTTGTTATTCAATTTTAAAAGTAATCATTTATTTAGAGGACACTATCCATACGGTTATAAATTTGCTATGTCTAAGTGTGTAAGACGGAGACAACAAATGCATGGGTAGCGTCCTCTTAAAAGTTTTTTTAAATAATCGGTTGTGGAATTATTGTTATTTAGATTTGTGTGTAACCTTTGTGAATTTTATAATAACATATTACTATATTAGTGTAATGTCTTTACGACTTATTATGTAGGTTAGAATTTGTATTGTATAAAAATAAACAATATATAAATCGGTATTTTTACACTATCATTTATATACATTAATACATTATACTATGTTTTCTTTGTTTTTTGTGGAACCAAATAACCTTTGTGAATTAGTTAAGTTAGTTACTTACTTACTTAGATACCTAGTAGCTTACATTGACAATAGACATATTAACAGTACTAACTAATGTTAATAGTTCTATGATAACTTAAATGTTTTAATAAACATTTTAGCTTCTTTGTGAATATTTAACCTCAGGTAACTATTAATTTGTACATGTTAATGACTTCTTTGGTAAAACCATAATAATAAACAAAATTAAAGGATAAATTATTAAGATATGATGTGATTTTTAACTGTCTTTAATTAATTTTTTAGGACAATTTATCCACTGTGCCAAGACAAATTATTTTAAAACAGTTAAATGGTACTTCTGAAAAAAAAATATCTCCAGAACTAAGAGCTTTTGCTTTAACTTTAAATTTTTATTCTTCTTCCGCTTACAATTATGTTAGAAAAGTTTTTAATAAATCCCTTCCCCATCCATCTACAATACGTAAATGGTACGCCGTTATTAATGGATCCCCAGGCTTCACTACAGAATCATTAAATGCTTTACATAATAAAGTGTCTGAAATGAAGTTGAAAAACAAACAATTAATTTGCGGAATGATGATGGATGAGGTCAGTATAAAACAGGATGTACATTTTAATGGAAAACGAAATCAAGGATATGTGAATTATGGCACTGGTCTAAACGAAGATACAGATTCACTCCCATTAGCCAAAGAAGCCCTTGTACTAATGCTTGTGGCTTTAAATTCAAACTGGAAAATCCCTATTGGCTATTTTCTTATCAATGGTATGTCAGGAGAAGAAAAAGCTAATTTAGTTAGAACAAGCTTAAATATAATTCATGAGACAGGTGTTATTGTAAAAAGCCTTACGTTTGATGGTGCTGGTTCCAATATATCAATGGCTACTTCATTAGGAAGTAAACTACATCCACCTAATGTAAAACATATTTTTTGCATCCAATCACCAAGAGTAAGATTTTCATTTTTTTAGATCCATGTCATATGCTAAAACTATGTAGAAATACTCTTGGTGATTGGAAATCATTATACGATAAGAATGGACAAGAAATAAAATGGGAATTATTTGAAAAACTTGTAAAGCTCCAAGATGAAACTCAACTGCATTTAGCAACAAAAATAAGAGCAAGGCATATTAACTATTACAAGGAGAAGATGAAAGTTAGATTAGCAGCTCAAACATTAAGCGAGAGTGTATCTAAAGCACTAATATATTGCTCCAACCAAAAAATTCAAGGCTTCCAAAATTCCGATGCAACATCAACATTTTGCCAACAAATGAATGATATTTTTGATTTACTTAATACCAGAAATTTCTTAGGTAAAACAGTTTACAAAAAACCTATCTATAAAAAGGATGAAACATTTTTAAAATTATTTACTACATCAGCTATTGATTACTTAGAATCTTTGCAGACAAGAGTGTATAACAAACAAACAAAATCTTTTGACTTCATCCCTGTAATAAATTCTGGAAGAAAAACTGGGTTTAATGGGTTAATTGTGTGTTTGAAGAGTATTATAGCATTATTTGATGATGTGATTAAAACTGATCTTATGGATTTTATATTATCATATAAAATCTCTCAAGACCACATAGAAATGTTTTTTTCTGCTATTCGATCTCGTGGTGGATTCTGCAACAACCCCACGGCCAGTCAATTTGAATCAGCGTACAAAAGGTTACTGATACACACAGAAATTACTACATCTATCCAAGCTAACTGTATGCGTCTTGATGAGACTGAAATATTAACTGTGACTAGCAGTTCACAACGAATTGAATCTGATTCATTAGAATATTTTTGTACAGATGGAATAGACATTGATGAAGAAGAAGATACATCAATGTTTCTATATTTAGAGCAATCACAATACACATCGTATTTAATGGATACAACACAATATATTAGTGGCTTTGTTGTTAGAAAAATAACAAAAATTATAAAATGTCAAGAATGTGTAGAGGTCATAAGTGAGTCAAGTAATACCCAAACACCATTGATTGATTTAAAAACTAGAGGCGGTTTAATCAGGCCCAATGATGATGTGACGGAACTGTGTCGTATAGGTGAAAATGTATTTCGGATCCATCAACATACTTTTCAATCAAATTCTAATAATGCAACAAAAAAGTTTATTATTAAGGCATTTTCGCGGATTAATATAAGCAAGTATTTTTTAAAATTATCAAACCATATTTACAATCAAAATCCGATAAATAATCATCTTATTCAAATAATAAAACTTATCTTTAAATCTTACTTCACTATTCGTATACATCATTTGAATAAAACAATTAGCCAACCCAAAGAAAGGATAAGGTCACATTTTACAAAACTCGTCCACTTCCAGCATCAGTAAAATGCATAGACCTATTAATTATATTATTATATTATTATATATAAATATATTATTATATTATAGGTCTATGAATAGGTCTATGGTAAAATGTACATTCTGTAAAATATAACTTTTTTTACTCAGATCTACTTGTATGTATATTTTTTCTTTTTTAATATTTGTTTTATTATTTATAATTATTTTATTTTGTATTAACAAATTTCAAATGTGCATTTTGAATACAGGCGCAATATAAAAAATACATGGAATAAACAGCAATATGTAATTTATTCTTCCACAATACCCCTTTTTGCTTATCAGATGTTGTCTGAGTGTTTCTCTAGGTTGGGGGTGAGGAAGTAGCAGTCCATTAGTTAATAGTTCTATGGTGATAATAGTATTATTAATTATTATCACCTTTAGGGCAGTAGACCTTAGTTAGTAGGAAAATAAATATAAATATTGTATTTCCTACCTTTTCCTAGTTTAATTACTTTAATTTGTGCTTAGAAAATTATGTTCTATCTTCTTCTTCTATAGTAGTTCCGAACTACATGTTAATAATATCACATATCCTATATACAATTTAAAAATAAAAAATATTCTAAAGATTTATGTTTTGATTTTATGTAAACTTTTATAATCAATTATTATTTTATTATTTAATTATTATATTATAGAAAATACTACAAAGAGTGTAAGACGGCAATACACATAAAGTATTTACTTAATTGTGGTTTGACCATTGACAGTAATATAAAAATGTATCATTTGTAGTCCAACAGATTAAGAATTTAATACTTACCAACTTGAGTGAACAATTATAGAAATTATGTCCGAGGAAGATAAAATTGAAGACTTTGCATGTGTAGAAGAATCTCCCAAAAGAGGTGAAAATAGTATTATTTTATAAACTAATATTATTTCTTCTATCTATTAGCTGCTACAGTTAATTTATTTTGAAAATTGTTCTTCTCAAGCATTGTTTTGGATGTATAAAATATATACTGTTTAAAAATGTCAATTTATATCTGTTATTTAGTACCTAATACAGTGAAATCACCTTATAACAGATCCCATTAAGACGGGATTCTCCTTATAACGGAAAATAACAATAATCCCGAATAACCTATATCCCATATATTTTAGTCTCTATGACAAAAACTTATTTATAATGGAAAAATCAGTTGATACTGAGCGATTCCGTTATAAGGAGGTTTTACTGTGTATAACTTTATTGTGACACAATACTCACAATATTAAGATAAATTATCATAAACTGGTTTTGACATTCATATAAAAAAGGATAGGTACCTAATTAATAATTATCATTAAAATTTAAAACATTTTTCATGTAATGAGCTTCATTAATAAATGTCAGATGTTTTAAAATTTTAATCTTTTAAATAATTCAATAATCATATTAATTTTTTACAATATGCTATGCATTGAAATTAACATACTATGAAATTATTAGTTGTAAATTAATTTATGACTTATGCATACATTTGTAAGGCATTTTTTCCTGTTAAGGCTAAATATGAAACAGAATAATTTTATTGTTTGTATATAACATTTACCAAAGAAATTATTTTCATAAAATAAACAAAGAAAAGGTTATTATGGGCAGTTTAGATTTATATTTTCTGTACCCAAAATATTACCAATCCCTCCTGGTTACATCTGGCTACATCAGTATCTTTAAAGTCCTAACACATTGTAGTGCAGGTAGTGAAATGCAGTCAGACATAATTTAATATCACTGCGGCAGGACTACCATGGCAATAGAATTTGTGTGGGTACCTTTATAAAGAGACACAGAATTCACTCATTCATAGGTATGTGCACGGGGGAAAATTTTTTAGAGGCATGGTAATTTAAAATATTTGCACTAATATTTTTTTATAATAATATGTTCATGGAGATCATGGCAATTGTATTTGTCGTAACAGTGTAATAAAATTAAAAATATTTGTGTGTACCACTACTCACTAGTCTCACTAGTTACTGCGCTAATTGTATTCATCTATCGAAAACATTGTATACAAAATATTAATACAGTAACTATGGATATTAATAGGTTATAACATCTATGACACGTTGTGTTTATTTAATATTAAACCCATTGGTACGTTTATAAAAAGTCACTTTTTTATTTAACTGTTTACCTTTTTAGTGTTTACTGTGTTTTTAATTTAGATTTTTTATGTACACTGAAATTATTATAAATGTATAATATTATTAGGTTCAATGTTTAAAGTTGAATTTGTAGTTTAGGTATTAGGTATTCTCTAAACCATTGTACCATAACACTCAAAATAATAGGCAATTATTGATTTTAAAAATGATCATATTTTTTGTTACAATGTTACATCAAATTAATGAAACTTATTACTCAATAATTTGAAACAGTCAACAGAATTATTTATTTATTATAATTATTTAATGTAACCAAGCTTAAAAATTGTGTACTATTTTTTAGGACCAACTCTTTCGACTAGCACAAGTAGTTTTGAACGTAATGATCCTCATGATCCTAATTTAAGCTTATTATCCACTAAAATGTTTGAAAAAACATCTGAATATTTGATGGGAGAACTTAATATTACTGAGGTTGGTTTATGATATTTATTGTTAAAAAAAATAATGTGTATTTAATATGATTTTATATTTGTTCTATATAGGAGGATTATAAATTATTGGAAACCATGAATAAAGTCACTATGCAAAAATATGCATCTTATAGACAAATTGCTTCAGATGTTGGCAAACAAATCATTGAATTAAATGAAAAATGTAATATGTATAATATTTTTAATACATTTAAAAAGTTTTTACTTGGTACTTAGATTGACATCCCCTTTCTCACAATCGCTTATAATTTTATTCTTGTATTTATCTTTTAAAAATAAATGCTTTTCCAGTTTCCTTGATTTAAAATCACTTTTTTACTTATTACAATTTTTATTCAGATAAATCGTTAGAACCATACCTTTCTCAAATTGATCAGATTGAAGATAGTGTTTCAAAGCTAGAACAAGCAGCATTTAAGTTGGATGCATATGCCAAGAGATTGGAAGCAAAATACAAAAGTTTAGAAAAACGACAATAATTATAATCTTATATAATTCTTTATGTATCCTGTGATAAGTTTTACATAATTACCTATATTGAATAATAAATAAATATATCAACTATTAATTTCTGTGATTTTATAGGCGCATTTTGTTTTCACATTTTTTAAAAATTTTTACAATGATTATATTATGTTTAAACTTTTAAATCAATTTGATATTATAGTTAAATTAGATTTTGATTTGTGGTTGTAATATAATTAATTAATAATATATGAGTTTTAGTTCAATTGAATTGTTTTTATGTGCATTTTAAGAGGAGAGAGAGGCGAACTGAAAAATACCTAATGGGTTATAAGTTACATTTTAAGATTTTACCAAACCTAAGTTTTATCTACTGGGCTAATCTTCTGCTCATTCTGCTTTATTCCTGTCTTCAAATTGGGCTTTTAATTTTTTTTTAATAATACTCTTTTATAATAAAATATAAAGGTAGTTTTATAAATTTATGTTAGCTAATAAGACATCTTCATATGTATTTGAATTTAATTCAAATTAAAAGTATGATTCATTATTTGGTAATCTAAGTTCAAATATGAATTAGTACTTAGTAATGAATCTATTAGTTTTTAAGTATTAGACATAGTCAGATAGGATATAAAAAATTTTAATTTTTACAAATAGGTATTGTGTTGTTTTTTTATGGTAGTTTATTATTAATTATGATTTTCAGCCGACTTAAAACATTTAATAGATGACTTGGCTCTACAAAACTGTTTTTGATTTGATAGTACCTAGATACCTGTGGAAATTGAAAAACCAATATTTCACTATTAGACTTCTAACACAACACAACTACTAAAATAATCAAAATCAAATATCTGAGAATTAATTAATATTAAATTATTAACACATTAAAAAATAAGACATAAACTTAACACAATAAATTAGAAGATGTAGGTACATTTTGTGATATTCTAACATGTTCTATGATATTAAACTAAAATGTTAATTTTAGGTAGGTATAACAAATAATAATAAATAACTTAGGCTAAATTATATTTTTTAGAACAGAATACTACTTTTGATTTAAATATAAGATATAATTTGCACCTAATGTCCTAATGTCCATATTGATTATCTGATTCGAAATCCGGAACCTAAAAATCAAAATATAAAGTTATACACTTATACCCAGAGCTATAACTATAAAAAATATTCCTAGTAACAAACAAAAAAGATCACCAAAATGTTTTCACTTAATTTAAAATAGGTAACCTAAAAATTGTATTATTTATTAAGTATTAGGTAATAATTATAGGATATGTAATAGTTATGTACTTACCGTTCTTGGTTGTGGGAGTGTAGCTAAGTAGAATTGTCTTGCGTCAATCTGAATACACATAATTATAAGTCATTAATGTAACTTAAAGAGAGGAAAATATATAATATATATTTATATTACTGGTTTGTGATAGTAGAAATCTTCTTCGGCCGCAACTACTTCAGGCCTATTTTCAATACCCCCAGTATTTTTTTTCTCAATATTATGTACTAATTTATATACCGCTGAATTAGACAAGTCAAATTTTGGTGGCTCGTATTTTCTAAAATTTACCCTATAAATCAAAATACTTATTAATGCTAAAAATATATTTTTTTATTAATTTAGCAATTAGTTTAGTTAGTTTAATTAAATATTTAATAATATATTATACATATATTCAATTATCACCTGTCAGCCATACAAATTTAAAAAAATTGTTTTCCTATAAAATGGAATACATTTATCTTTTTATAACTGAGGTTTTTTATTTTATTTGAGGAAAATTACTAGTAATTGTGCTCATACCTCAAATGAAACGAGTCAATTATTATTAGTTACTTAATACTTGTTACTAGTTGTATGTATTTACTACTGTTGTCTCTGTGTTACTAAATCATAGAATGGGTTATTTTATGTTCAAAATATACAATTTTTCTGGTATTTTAATACTATGGTAAATTAACATATTATGAAATTTAGAGATAAGAAAATAATTTAGAGTCCCATGTAGGCTTTATTTGATATTTTGATTTTGAAGCAAGTTTTGAGCATTTTCACAAATATTCTAGCTACATTCCTAGCTTTGCTCAAAATCTAATATTCTACTTTATATAAGTATATTGTATAAAGTATATTGTAAGTGATATAATCTATAATATATACACATTATATATGAACATAATATCATGTATCTAACTAATAGGAGCAAATCATATGTGCCATTCAGCATTCTACATACACAAATAGATCAATACGTCTGAATAGGTAGATGTTAATGGTACCTAAATGTTCTATATTATTAACTTAAAAATCTTAAAAGTTAAATTTTTACCCCAATGTAGAACCAACTAAAACTTCCGCTTGTGATATCAATGTTTCAGCAATGAATTTCTCATTGTAAGCATCTTTGGGGCATCTCCATTTGCGACCACCAGGTAATACGATAGGTCTTGGCAATGGTGTGAGAGGGTACATTGGCCTACCACTGGGCTCTCTATCTTCGGCTTCTTCATCAGAATTATTTTCTGATATTCCATTAGATTCCAATTCTTGTACATCTTCAAATGTTTCATCAATGACTGTCTCAAACACTTCATCATCATCATATAATGTCTCAAGTGACCCGTCATCAACATTTTCCTGTTCAATCAAACTTTCTTTTTGTTCTTCTTCATCATCATTGTTTTTAGTTTCGTTACTTTCAGATGTTTCAGTTGATTGAATTTTGTGTGAGAGTATATCTGAAAGTTGTTTTTCCAACAATGAAATATGATTTTGTATTTGTAGCGGTAATTCTCGAATAGCTGACAATTGATTTTGAATATTTAATATACTCTTTTCAAATGTATTCTCAGGCTCTTTGTTCACTTCAACAATTTTTGATTCATGAATTTCTTCATTTTTTTCAATTAAATCCTAAAAAATATATTTATGAATTTTAAATTATTTTACATTTAGGTACATTAAAAACGATCAATGAATACCTACATTATTTTTAATAATATAAATGGTATTTGTACTAATTTAAATTACCAATTAGTAAAAATTAAAATATTCAAAACTTTTGAGTATAGTTAACTACTAATTTATTAAAATGCATTAATTGTTATATACATCTACGATCTACCTCATTTGTTTTAATATTTTCTTTTTCTTCATGGTCAATCCCACTTGACTCTTCATCTCCTTCAATTTCAATTTCAATGTGATTTTCCAAATTCTCTTCAAAACTGTCTACATTATGATCAACATCATGATTTTCTATTTCTGTTACTGTCTCCGTAGATACAATACAATCTTCTATATCACTTAATTTACATTTACAGTTGGTACATACTTGTTTACAAGAATCTGATTTATTTTCCTCTACTAGCTGATTTTCAGATTCATTTACCTAGATATCAGAAGTATTTTTTTTTAGTATTACTTCTAATTTCAATACCTTTACCTTGATAGTTAATATATTATAAAAAGTGATTTTTGAAGCATGCTTGCCCTATTTTTATGCTAAAATGATGCATATTATATTCAAATTTGGATTTTTTGAATTTCTAAATACACTTGAAGACCATAATTTTTAATCCTTGAGATTTTTTTGTACCACTTAAGGTTGATCTTATGACAATACAAGCTTCCATTTTTCAAATAGGAATGAGGGTTCCCCTTTTTTCATTTTTTACTATCAAGCAGATATTTTTTTGAGAATTTTGATTTAGGTATGTAAATCAAAATTCAAGCGAGTAGTTTTTGAGTACTTTGTATATTAAGAATAATATGTCTATAGACTATAGTTATGGGTTAAGTAGATATGGAGTTTTAGATGATTTGAAAAAGTTACTAATTACCAACTATTGATTTGTCAATATAAATAATTTGTACAAATTATCCAAGTATAATAAATACTACATCTAGTAGGCATATACCTAGTTTTTATTTTTATAAACCCATTTTTAAGGATTATTAAGTAATCCTTTAAGTAATTTTTAAATAAGGAGGGGTTCTCATTTGAAAAATAGAAGTTTGTATCGCCACAGGATACTCCTTCGGTACTACAAAAAATATTAGAAATTTGGAGTTAAGGTCTGTAGGTACCTAACTTACTATACCTACTTAAAATTTTCAAAAATCAGAATTTGAATAAATGTACAATTTAAGGGGAAAATAAGGGAGAACATGCTTAAAAAATCAATCACCCTATATGTACAGATAGAATATGTGAAAATGTAATTTGATGTAATTTAGTTCATAATCTCACCTCAGTTTGTTTTACTTCTTCAGGTTTTTTTTTTTCAGGCGGTCTGATTTTAGGCCTATTTGGTGGTGTTAAAAATGTTGAAAATCTTTTTGTCGGACACCTTTTTAATTGTTCTTGCTCTGTTTTTTGGTCAAAAATTTGTTCTTCTTGTAGTGTTTGAAATACCAGTGAATTTTTAATAAAATCACATTTAGGCACAAAACGTTTAAAATTGACACTATCAAAATTTAAATTGTATTAATTTCAATTAAATACAAACATTATATATTTACTATTTACCCTATAACATTTTTTCCATTATTTTCAATCACTTCAGCACTTTCTAATAATTTTTCAGCTATTTCTTCCTCAGTCATCTCATGCCCACTCTCATATGATTCTGATACAGCTATGTCACACAATTATTAAATTATTATTATTAGTTTAAATCATGGAGTTAAGTTTGGACTTACCTGATACTACATTATCTCTATGATCATATTCAGTTAAACTTCCAATTGAAGATGTTGCACGATCAATGACTGAAGGTGTGTGTAGTCCTCTGGTTGGTGTAACTGCTGGTACAGGACTTCCTCTGTAAATACAAATTTAACTTTAATTTTATAAAAAGAAGAAATAATTACTTATTTTAATAGTTTTATTTGTGTATTAGATTTTGAGCGGAGCGATGAATGTATTGATTTTACAATGATATGTGTTTTTATTTATTTTTTTTTACTTTTGTGTCTGTCATCACCGTTTGGGGCAGTAAAACTGCTTCGATTTTCTTCAACACGAGATATCTTGTTCGATGAGAAAGTGAATCTATTTGGTGCATTTGGAAGGTCAAAATTTAAAACAAAAAAAGCTCAAAAAGCTTGAAAATTCAATAAAGGGCACCTGAAATATTTTTACAATAGTAGTTGAAAATATTAAAAATACATAGGCAAAATATTTTTTCATAAACATTTATAGTTGGATTTTTGACAACATTTATCAAATTTTAAATTTTAAAATGATTTTGTACATAAAAATTTATAAAATATTCAACTTTTATAGTCTTAAAATAAGTGTCCACGTAACTAGGTTATTCTGTAACCAAAAAATCTCAAAAATATAAAGACACAGTTTTTTTTATAGTTATTTTATGATCAAATTTGGATGAAATTACATATTAAATAATTAAGAATAACCGGGTACTGTATTAATAATAAGAAATAACGATACAAATATTGTATAAAATATCCACACTGACAAACTGTCTCAGCTCAGAATCGTTTTTCGTATATAATAATATTATATCATTGAATTTAAATTTAATAACATCCATTAAACGGTGACCCACTTGTAACCTACTGTACAGCAGAGCGTCATCCACTTACCCGCTTTTATGTAATTTTATTTAGAAAATATACAAACCAAACTCAAGGCACTATAAGCATATTATGTTACCTACCTAACAAACAATATAAACATGGGCAATTTTAAAAGATAAGCCACCCTCTGATGTTTTTCAACTATAATATAAACTATTTTATTTTATCAATGAAGAGCACATTTTCAAACTCTTGAGATTTTTTGTGCTACATAAGGTGTGAATTGTAGTGATATAAACTTCTGTTATTGAAATAAGAATCCCCAGTTTTTAGTAAAAATGTTTAAACTAAGGATAATAATTCTTAAAAATGCATAAAATATTTAAAAATAATTATATTGTTATTTGAGCTTTATCTATTTAGTGATCAAAATGTATAGTTATCAAATCTTTGTAACTACAGAACAATATAACATTAACATACCACAAATTAGATGGTACCATGGCTCAAAAACCTATCTACGGGTTGTGACTCAGTACCTGTTATTTTGGGAACAAAATATATACTTTACCGGACACCCTATTTAAAAAAAATTATTTTTCCTAAAACACGAGTTTTTGAGTTCTTATTTCAAGTGTTTGAAATAAATTGCGGAAACCTGCAGACATTTAAAAGTTTTTGCAATTTGATCGTCAATATTACAATATACGACTAAATACACAAGACTGCGCAAATCATTAGTTTCGAAATTACAGCGAATGACTAATGAGTAATGAGTAATAACGGGTAATATACATTTTGAATTTTACACTTTTTTGATTTTTCAAAATACGATAGTATTATTATATGTGTTAAAACAAGTATGACAATAAATCACTAGTAGCTTTCTACGACTTCCGCCTTCGGTCGCCTTCTATAGTTAATACAAATAAAATGTGAGACATTTAATAAGGATTGTTATAAAAATTGTCTTATTTTTTAAGTGTAATATGAGACTGAAATATTATTAATAAAACTGACGAAACTGTCAACTATGCTACTATATTATTACATTAGTTGTAAATAATTTATTATTATTTTATTTACAATTTGAAAGTTATGTAACAGTATAATATGAAAAATATCATAGTACAATTAAACCCGTCTGGTTAACTCGGTGGCGGGACAATAACAAACAAATTATTACCAAAAAATAGTGTTTTATTTTTTTTATGTTCTTAGACTATAGTAAAAATAATTATATTAAAATATGGACCCTCAATTTTATTAACAATTTATTACTTACTATATTATGTTATACATAATGTGTTTTTATTTTAGTTTTATAAGTATTTTTATTGTTTTTACACGCTAATGGTTAAATTGTTGAGTCATAATTAAAAGATTTGAAAATTTGTTATGTCTCTCAGCCACCCAAGTCTGATCACGCCTATGTTTAGCATGCTTGGTATACACTAGGTATACATTACTATATGGTATATTAATTGTATTTATTCACCGTAAAATCGATAAAGTAATGCTATTTCCAGCTTCTAAAATACATTGCTGAGCTTCGCTATGAGTTATTTGTGCTGTGTTATCTCCATTAATTTCAATAATCATATCTCCAACATTCATGCCAGCTTCCTCGGCCAAACTACCTCCAGTTACCTATTTTAACAGTAGTTAATAATTAAGAGATCAATATTTCTTTGACTTTCATCTCTATTTGAAATTTAAGACTTACCCGAACGACAGTAAGAGGAATCCCGAAATCATGGCCTCCTGTCAATCGAAATCCCCAAGGCGTGTCGTCGTATCGATGAAGTTCGATTTCTTCGCACATTTTATGATTGTATGTATTTAATTTAAGACAATTATTTATGAACGTATATAATTTATATGGCAATTAAGTAAATTCTATAAATTGATTTGCATAACTTCAAGTTCATCGTAAAAAACGTTCAGCCATGCGTTCGATTTGTATTCTAGCTGTACCTATATTGACGATCCACTTAGGATACAGTAATCTCAGAATACCTTTTGGCTTTTAGCCATTAATACCTGACATTCTAATTGTACATTTAACTCAAGATATCATTACGTACGAATAGTGTCGGAGTAAAATTGGCACATCATGAATATTGTGATCTCATACTATAATTTATTATAATATATATAGATACTACGTGGTATTGTAAATAAACATAATATCCATATTTTTACAACAATCACAAATCATAATATATTTTCTGATATACCTTATACCTAGGTACCTACCTAGTTCTGACTGTTCAACATTTATTTTTTTATTTTTCTTAAAATGTTTGCATATTGTACTTAATATTTACAATTATACCCTGATGTGGCTTAATCTTAAAGATCTAAACGCCCTAAACTATATTATAGAGTCATAGAGATTAACATATATCTTATACTTAGACACTTTAACACTTAATAAATACCTATCCACTTAGAATTAACAAAATTTTATAAATTGTAACTTTTTGCTATGTAATTACATGAAAAAGTACAAATACATGTATGGTATAATATGTTTTTTAAACAAATATATTATTATAGATGTTGTTTAAACTATTGTTAACGATGTTTTATTATACAAGACTGTTTTTTTAAGAGTGATAAGACATGTAGTTGTAGGAAATTATAGTATACATGGTAAATCGTGTAATACTACAATAATTACGGGTAGGTAATATAAAATAATCATATTATTATAAAATCTAAATATAGTGAATTTGTAAGTATGCCAAATGACCTAAAACTTAATACAAATATACAATGACAATTTGATTAATGTTATTGCAATGACACAAATTGAGCGTTTTGTAAACACTAAACGTCTATCCAAACAAAATGCCTCGATCAGAAATTGCATTAAAATGTGTATGTGAGTAGGTATTCAAACAAATATAGGTAGGTACGCAATAATGCAATCTAATGTTTTATACTTTTATGTTATTATTGTTGTACACTGACACAAAGGTTCCGTCATATTATATAATAATTAATAATTATACCCGTTCCATGTATTATGTGTATATAGGTATCATTTAAGTTTTAATAATATTGTTAGTTCTTCATATTCCCAGTTTCTTTTTAAATTCTTCCTAATTTAAATTTATAACAGTGTTTTTTTTTGGCACTTCCAAGCTTCAAGGACCACCTCACGCCACTGATCTCGTCTCACCAACGAGTTTCCACATTCCACCTTTATACTGCTGTAAGCTGTTGCTAATACATGTATTTTAAACAAAATTCTATAAAAATCCTTCAGAAAGTTCTTCCGCAGTGCCCTTACGACAGGCGCGGATCCAGAACAGATTTACGGGGGGGAGGGGGCATCAAATATTATTAATAGAGATTATCAGGGTTTATTATGTTAATATTTTTCGACATCAGAATAATGATGATTACTGATTAGGTTACCTTTAAATAGACTAAAAAATAATTAAACAACATTTTTTTTTTTTAATATTTAGGTTAATCAATCTTATATCTCATTTTATTGCTTATAAAATATTTAATTACATTACTTTTTCTACATTTGTCCGAAAACCAGTATCGATTTTACAAAACATTATAATCTAATATAGAAATACCTATGTAATAAGAATAATTTAATGTGAAATAATATAGTATTTTATTGATTATAGAATGGATCTATTCTATAATGAATCATATTATTTTTTTCACAAGCCTCTTTTTTTTTTTAATTTGGGGGGGGGGCATTGCTCCCATCCCCCCCCCCCTTGTATCCGCGCCTGCCTTACGGTAAATTCGTTGACATGCTTACCAAAATAATGATAAATTGATTATTAAACATTAATTTTGTTTCTATATTTGATTATTGTTGATTAAACGATAATTTTGTATAGATTTTTTTACGAAATTCCAAACATTTCAATCTAAATGCCTCAGGCAGATTACTAAAGCTCCTTTTTATGTATCAAATGACACCCTCCACAGGGACCTCCTAATTCCGACAGTAAAAAACGTCGCCAAAACCCTATATAAACGTTTCCACCTTAAACTTCCAAATCACCGAAACCCTCTCATCCAAAACCTCTCTTCCCGAACAATCCCGGGTGACCCTGGCCGACGTCTAAAGCGTAGTTGGTGCCGTGACCTACTAGTCGACTAGTTGACAAGTCCACCATCCCGCCATGAAGTGCTATTAATGAATAGCTTCTTCATCAAGCCAACTATGACCAATGATCTATAATATTGTATTATCCCTCCATTGTACTTATTGTAATTATATTTTATACAGATTGTACAAATTAATATGACAAAAAAAAAAAGATTTACGATTAATTAAAGTCGCATTAACTTTTTCATAGGTAGGTACCTATACAGAATGTAACAGTAAGACCTCACAGATGAAATAGCTTTGGTTTTCATCAATATTTAAAATTTTTTTTTTATATAAAATGTATATTTTATAGTCACTTACGCTAAAAAAAATTATTTTATTTTTGAATGAAAAAAACTTTTTTTGGAAAGATTCAAAATTGCCAATTTGTAAATTTGATAATAAATAAAATTTTGATGGTGAAAACATTTATTTAAGGCAAATAGTAATACGATATATTAACATATTATATACATTTATACCTACAGACTATAACTTACTTATGTAATATGTTGTTATTCTATTTGGTACTATAGGTATTCAATTTATATAATCCACTGACCACTGCAATTGCCAGGCTTCTTATACCGCCCTTCGGTTTCACCGTCACTTCCGTTAGTTTCTCCACGGCTCCAAGCATCAACTCTGATGTCACCATCTCCGGTTTCTATACCCTCTTGGGTTCACGCACCTCAATCTGCAGCCTGGTGGTTCGCATGGTCGCTTGCACAACCCCACAGAACGAATACGTGCTCGTCGTCGCTCACGGGCGGTCCGGTTTCACGGACGCCGCGCCAGGCAGCATTTCCATTACGTCATTCTTTCGGCGCTGGCTGATCTTCAAACTTGTTATGCTGATCGGTTAGGTTAGGTTACAGCAGTCACAGCTATTTTATATAGGGAATCATCGACGTCGAGTTCATCCTCCTGCTCGGCCGGCTGATTCACGTTCGCCCGCACTCCGTAGTAATGTAGTATACCGCACCGCTGCCGAAACCGCGGTGCGCTATATAAGCGATCGTCGCGGCCCAACGGGAACGTGGCAAGACCACCACGCAAGCCCACGTTTCCTTGCATCAACCTCGTGGCATTCCGGTCCGACTGTCCGCCGCTAGTCCTCTACTCCTCTCGTTGTCCTTGGTGCAATTATATGTCTTCAGCGTTTCTCCTCTCGTTAGTCCGGCTTGTTTTTGAGTTACGCCTGTGCTTTTGAAAAATATATGGACATTTTTACCTTTAACCCCCCAAGTACCAACTAGATTCACTTTTCTATCAGAAAATATACTGTTGAAGAAAATTTAAGCATTTTTACTGTCCTAAAATGTGAAGACACACATATAAAAAAATAAATAAAAAAACACACATTGTAAAATCAATACATTGGCTTCACTCAGAATCTAAAATTTGAATTTACTTGAAATTTCTTTTACATTACTTAATTGTATATTTGTATACCTAGTTCCAATATTACAGAATTGTAATAAATTATACCTACGAATTACGATGTGATTATAAGTATAATATATTATAATATTATACACTCTAACAAGCATATTGTATCGCGTTGCAAAAATTATGGAGTGTCCATAACACCTACCCTTTAACTGAAAATAAATAAATTAAAACACTTTTTTTTACTATACAAATATAAAGCAATGATTAGAAGATACTTTATCAACCGGGCTACAATGATAATAGTACAAATATAGAAAAGAATATCAAATTCTACTTTAGAAATGAGAGTATATATTCATTAGAACGGCCAACGCCGTTGACCCAATTTGTGAGAATTGAATCAATATAATTATAAATCATTTGGATAATTGCTAATTCAACCTAAAATACCGTTTGGGAGAATAATTATGAAAAGGTTTATTATAAAATTATTTTATAAGTAAACTGTATTATTAATTGTAATGCACAGTTTCAATAAAAACAAGGTGGATAAGTGTGTATCGTTCTCCCGTAAAGTAGTAGGTACAATAGGTATATATTTATACAGTAGTATGGTACACAATAATAAATCATTGTATACTAAATACGAAAAAACCATTCAAAGTGGACACGTGTCAGCCTAACATATTATGCTATTGTATAAATAATCAAACTTAATAGTTTTTTTTACTAAACAAATTTGTTATTTACAATCTATACAAACAACTAACAAGGTATAATGAGTAGGTATGGTGACTATTTTACAATGACATTAATATACAGAGTAGGAAGGCTCCCAGCAGTACCACCTGACAAGAGTTAGGTTTTTTCTTTTTTTAAGCATAGAGCAGGTCTCCTGGTCATTGCCTTTTTAACCTTCTATGAATGAGTTAGACACCTTTGTCAACTCCTTAGTCTATCCTTATAGACAAAAATTAAATAGTTAAAAAAAAAATCAACAAAGATTTAAAATAATCTCCTGGCTATATACAGTGTGAAACTCCAGTGAACTTTTTATTTTTGATAGAAGTACAAAAACTTGTTGGGAATTATCCATTAAAATTTTTAATCTTAACTATGAAAAGAAAAATAGAAATTAATGAATTTTTAACCTAAAAATAATATACAACATTTAAAATATTTCTAATGGCTATAAATAGCTCAAAAAAGGTATTGAAAATATGATAATTTCTAAAAAATGGTCATTTCAATATTTGGTAAAAATTTCAAGTGTCTACGCTTATTAGTTTTTAAACTACAACAAAAAATATCAAAAATTGATAGATAAAAATTCATTAATTTATCGATGAAAATCCAATATCGTAAAAATTTTAAATTTAAACAGTCATAAAAAATTAATATTAATTTCCGATAAACTTTTTTTTGTTTAAGGTAGGAAAACCTCAATCAATTTTGATCACAGGTTGAACTTTTTTCTTTTTTGATGCCTAGAATGATTTTCCTTGTTGTGACGTTGCTAGCTTTGGTATAATTTTACTTTTATCTTGATTTTCTTACTAAATTCTTGTCTTTTCTGCAACTTCATAGTAATACTAATAATTGAGGTGGTGTTGAGATATTTATTAAAATATACATATCTACTTCAAATGAAATAAGACTGTTTTTAAATAAAATATGTTTATTATTATTAATTATAAAGAAAATGTAAATGGAAAATTTATATATACATTTACTTGCAACTTGCTTATAGCAGAGAACTTTAATTTACCTTATAAATACATAACAATAATGATACAACGTGTTATTCAATTGTCAAACAATGTTGCTTGTGTTTAACACTGTACATAAAATTCATAATTTTACCACAAGTCTGTATACCACATCGATAACTATCAACCGCTGTTGATTTTTTACCAATATGGTCTTTGCAGAATTTTAACGCACAAGGGTACCAAGGAATGGTTACTTTCATAGTACATAAACAGTGTGACCATACTTTACCTGTATCTCGACACAGTTTCAAATTAGAGTTTGGTGATTTATAGTTAATATATTCAACAGCTTGTAACAAATTTCCCAAGTACATGCCTAAATAAATAAAGCATACAAATCAATAAAATAAAATATATTTAAGAATTTCAGAATGAGAGTTGTCTAGGAAAAATAATATTAGAATATTTTGTATGAGTGTGATGTTTAGATGAATCCCTGGATATAAATAAATATATTTATTAAAAGTTTGAGCTTTTCAACATGTATTTTAACAATGTTTTATTAATCAAGAACCATTGTAAAAAAAGTTCACCATTTGAAACTTAACAAACTAAACCGTAATATTGTAAATATAAGTTTTTTTTGAGAGAGAATGTTCTTTGTTGGATCATAGAATAAACTTTATTCATTAAAGTATTGAAGAGTATGATATTTATGATGGTTAGAGATTTGAATAAAATATGTTTAAAAGGCCAAAATTTTTTTAAGTTTAGCTCTGGTATTTCATGCTAAAATTCTTTATAATATATTTAGTATTATAATTATAAAGAAAACCCAACAACATTTTTAGCGAGGCGTTCTTTTCCTACTAAGTTTATCATAAATATACATACATATTTATCAATATTGCTTATTGTGCAAGAGCCTACTAAGATTTTTCTAAAGTTTTTAACAAACATATAGGTAATAAACTAAAGTAAATTTGTTAAAAATAAAGAAAGTTGGATATATACAAGTATAATCTATATACTCTATAGCAGGGATGGGTAACTGGCGTACCATTTTTAACTGGCCCGTGCTACATTTCAAATTACCCAATAAAAATATAAAATGTTAGGATTTTTGGTATTTTATTTTATAATATTTATAAAACTATTAAAATTGAACGTTTATTGTAAAACGTGGATATGAATTCTAATTTAGTATTGAACTATTAAATGTCTTATATTATATTATTTTTAGGGGCATAATTAACATATTATAGCTTCTTATTTTTTTTTTTGTTTTTTTCTCTATATTCTCAGACGTTCTAGGTTTTCCCACTTTTAAAATTTGCTCTTTAGTAGCATTGAGTTAATTACCTGGTACAGTAGCCCATTTATCAATGTCAACTTTGCTAGTAAAAGTTGTATCTTGTGCTTCAGAACATAATGATCCAACATGTTGCGATATATAATTACTATCTTTTAATTTAATTTTCATATCTATTGTAATATTAAATACACCTTTATTTTCTTCTGCAACTCGAATTGTACCTGGATTTTTCTGAAAAAATGTTTATTTTTGTAATATACATTTATATCATAATTAATACTATTTTTCAATTATTAGAATACTTGTCTGAGTTTTGACATTGCATCTGGTGAGATAAATTCATTTGCATGTACATGATTGACAAAACAAAGTATTTGATATGGCTTTTGACCACGTTCTTCTTCTCCGAGTAACAACACTTGTACTATTTGAACTTCCTAATAAGAATTTATACATTATTGATATATGTACCTACCTATCTTTCATTTTTCATTAATAATGATACAAGATACAACAAACGTAATGTTTATATAAAATTATAAATACCTTTGTGAAATCAATGTGTTGTGTGATTAATGTAGAATCAGGTAGTTGTAATTCTAGTGTAATTGTATCATCTGTTATATTTGCATATATTATTTCTTTTATTACACTGCCATCCTAAAATAATGTATTAAAATAAGTTATTAGTTATAACTATAAATACACATGTTAATTTCATGAGATAAAAAACAATACTCGGAGTAGATAATAATATATATATATTTTTTTAACGAGTGAGTTGGCTAGAATTTCATTATTTTAATAATTTTAAAAATAAACTTCCTAATAAAAAATTGGGAATTTAATTAGCTTTGATAAAAAGAGTATATTAAAAGGAGTGTACTATGTCAATGTACACATTATAGAGTACTTATTAAATTTGTTTATTCAGAAAGGATGTGACTTAAACCAAATCACTAAATTTATCTATTGTATTTTACATAGTTACATTTAGCATTATTAATACCTCTATTTTATACCTATAATAAATTAATTGTTAAAAATTACCTGATCTTTAACGTTAACAACTAAACAAGAAAAATGACAACTATAATTTAAGATAATGTAAATAACATAAAAATAAATGTTTAAAATATTGAACATTTTTTCACATAAACTATACTTTCATACAGTCATTGTATATTTAATCGATATAATCAATTATAGTCTAACAAATAGTTCTAATATACTGCCATATAAATTTTGTTCCATATTATGTCAAATCAAAGACTATCTGACAATTCCTATTAAAGATTTCGACTTTGACAAAAATAATAATTGTAATAGGTATTGCATTTCAAATTCAAATTGTTCGAACGGAATAATGAATAATCACTAATCAGAACAAAATTGAAAATTGTCTGTGTTTGATTATATTATTATTGTTTTCATTGTTTTCTTTAAAGTTATCAAGTAATTTGGGATAATTTACATTGATAACAGCCATGGATATAATAAAAACCACGGTATAATGTAAGCTGTAAATATTTTTTCGGTTACTTCGGTCTGGTATCATCAAACGTGATAGCGCATGCGTTTAAACTTACTCCTACCCTCCGATCATTCATAAGGGATAACCGCTCGAACCTCGAACTTTCATCCTTTTCCGTAATACCGTCAACCCCTGAATTCCTGGACCCTTCCTATTCATTCAATTCGTGTGATACATGTGCGCAGGTTCAATGATAATGAATGAAAGTTCTCAATGTAAGTATGACGTTTTTTTTCATGAACGGAATTCGTGATTGGCGCGATGCACTGTCAACTCGTTCCTTTGATAAAGAATCTTGTTACTCTTTCTGAGTGACCATTGTCCATTATATCGGCTATGAGCGATGTTGAGTTGCCAACGATGATCACCATAAAGTCTAAGGGTAAACCAGATACGGACAAGGTAGCTGTCAATGGTTCCATTGATAAACGACTAGAATCCAGTTCAAACAAGTTGGAAAACGATGTAGCTCCTGTGGATCATTATACGAAGAATGGCAACTTCAACAAAGATGATTATCGTAATAAGACTGCAGGATCATATTACAGGAGCAACAGAGTTTTAGTGAAAAACAGATCTTATAGTGGTGAACAAGGATTCACTTCACGTAAATATTCTGATGACATTCCTAAAAGACGAGATGAATCATTTGACTCCAGATCCATGTATTATTCCAATTATCGTAATGGTGAGAAATTAATAACTGCAATAAATTATTCTAACCTATTAACTTTGTTGATGTAGAAATTAATTGATAATTTATAGATTATTACTATAGGTGTAGGTACAACCACAATATTCAGATCATATTAGATTACTCTTAAAGTTTTTTTTTGAACATACCTGGTGATAAGATGAAAAATTATCATTTCATATTATAAATTTTGAATTTAACTAGTTGTAATATTAATATTAAAATGTATTCTATATATAACATTTGATATATTTACATTAACCTAGCTACCAGAATTAGTCCATATTTATTTATTACAATACTGACAATTAAATATTAACTTGTTGATCAGTGATTACATACCTAGATAAATTAGTAATATTATTTCTATATTTTGCTTAAATAAAATATAATGACTAAGTAGCTTTAATTTCTATTTCTTCTATATATGTAGGTATGACCGAAATTTGTACTGTCAGTCAACTAATATATTTTATTATTTTTGTCACCTTATTGTGATATAGGAATATATTATTAACACTTATCCAATCATTACTTTATTTGTTCTCTGTATACTTTAACATTTAAATACAGTAAAAACTTGATTTCCTGTCACTCGCCATCATAAAAAAAACAACTTCTCTTTTACCTCTTATACTTTTGTAAAATATGGAACATTGCCACTCAATAATCTCGACGTTTGAAGAAATAAAAAAAAATGACAGATTATTTTGTTTGTATGTTTGTATTATTTTTGTAAGAAAATATGTACACTCATTCTTAAATTTATACGTTTATAGTAAATATTTTCTTAACTGTCATAGTCCGGGTATGACAGTGATGTACCGATATAGTAATAGTATTAGAGTAACATATAGGTAGATACTGTAAAACAACTTAAAATATTCAATATTGAGTTACTAACGTACCTATGGTTTTATATTTTTAATAAATTATTTAGTTATTGTTTGGAAATTAAAATTTTTTTTTTATTCATGTGTTATTATGAATTTTTCAAAATATTCAAAACTAACATATTGCCAGTGGCGTATTTAGGCCGTGTGCTTCAGGTATGTTGGAGGGCCATAATTCTTTTACCATAACATTAAAGAAATTATATATAAAAAAATGGTTTTATCAAATGAAAGCTTGAAACGTTCATTCTTAAGAGGCACTACAGTGCATGTATTATCTTTGTCTTACAAATGTAAAACATAGCAAAAACTGTTTTGTACTGGTAAGAACCACTTAGGCTGTAGTCCAAGCTAAGCAAGCAAATGAGAACATTTACTGTGCAATGTTGTTTAATTTTTTTGATATCAGAACTAAAAAAAAAAGTCATTCAAGTTTGATAAACTCAAAAATAATGAATTTATAAAAACAATAAGGACTTTATTTCGTATTTAATGCAACAAAAAATTAAAAACAACGTTGCACAGTCAATGTTCTCCTCTTTCTAGTATGAAAATTTGGTTACTAAACTTGGACTACAGTCTGAGTGGTTCTTACCCGCTCAAAACCGTTTTTACTATGTTCTGCATTTGGAAGACGGAGACAACGCATGCGGGTGTAGCATCCTCTTAAGTATATAATGTTGTTTTAAAAACATTTATGAGTAATAAACAATTATTTTTACTATCGAATATATTTTTAATAAATACAAATTGTTGTTGTTTTGTTCTATACAATTGCATATGTACAATCTGAAAAAGTTGAAATACATACTTAAAATTAATTAAAAATTTAGATAGGTATATTAATTTATTTTATTTCTATTGGTATTCAAATGTAGCTATACCTGAATTGATTTTTGTTTTTTTGTTATTTATTATTGACATTTTAATATTTATAAATTCAAAAGAAAATTAATTACCTATTATTTATTATGTACATTACACAATTTTAGATTCTTTTAGTAATAATGGACCATCCGAGGATTCAAAAATTTCAAAGATTATTAGGAAAATATTAAATGAGGAAGATACTAGAACACTTATATCATTATGCAATCAACTTCAAGTATTTATACCAAGCTAGATAGATTTATTACACTTTATAACTAATTTATATTTATTATTGTTAATTTCATTCTTTGTTTTTATAGGAAGTATTTGTTTTGCCTGAGAATAAAAAATATATTAGACGCTCTATTGACAACATAGTTGAACACCTGTATGTATGTTTTCATTCAACTACAATTTCATACAATGGCAAGTGCACTGTTGCTAAATGTTTAGGAAAATTTGGACATGCTTTACAATATGATTGTAAAAGGTAAAAGAAATATAATTTGAAAATATCAAAATATTATTCACTAACTTAATTATATTATTTAAGGTTTATTGATTTGATGTTTATTAAATATAATTCAGAACGTAGTAAAGAAGTTAAGACTTTGATAATGTTGGCTTTCTATGAGGTGAGTTGAAAAAATATTATTTAATAATGAATTTAATTATTATCTAATTGAAATGTATGTTTGAAGTTATCAATGGTTGATCAGAAGCGGTCTTATTTGGAAAGTTTGGCATCGGTATGTATTTTATCTGTGTGTTTAATTAGTATTTAGATATTATCATTATCAATAAAGTCAGGCATCCACTTATTGGTTATTAACAGGGCTTGGAACTTTATGCGTTAAAAAAATCAAATATATGAAATAAAAGGTGCAAATATGCAGTATAATATGCAATTATTTATAATTATATAAGAATAAACTTATAAAAAAGTTTTTTTTGAAACTTTAAATATCATTTAAGTCCAACATATTTACAATATTACATATGTTCATAGTATTTACAATAATATAAACGACATTATCCATGTACTCCGACAGGTTATGATTGGTTCCAGAGGTAAAGGGATCTAAAGTATTATCAATAGTACCAAATTGTATTCTTACTTCCTCCAAATCTCTATGGAAGTTATGAACTTTTGGTAAAAATAAATCTTTTATTGAAAAATGCCGATCATAACAAAATTACAATTAATATTCGGTATATTATTGGCAATTTGTTGATTAATATTAAATTATAAACAAAATATTAATTAATGATTAATTAAAAAAAAAAATTTGCTAAAAATCTTTAAATATGCAAAACCATATAGTAAATTTAGTAAAATATACAAAAATAGGTAACAATGCAACATACATTTTTGTTCTTCGATTGTATGTATCATGAATCAGATTTTGAATATGCAGCTTCCTAAGAATTATGCAAATACATGAAATTCTGAGCCCTAGTTATTAATATATTAAAACATTACATTAATACCAGTAACATATTTTAACATTATTTTACGCATAACAAATAAATTATATTTATAGCAATATACCTAAATTTGTATAAATATTTATTTTAATATTTCACATGAAAAATGTATGGTTTTTTGTAGGTTTACCTTTGATTTTAAAGTTATTAAAAACCCTGTTATATATTAGATCCCGACAGTACTCCATTATTGAGGGGCTAACTGTAATGGATGCCTTAAATTTTATTTCAATGATAAATCATTGTATACAGTGAATAAAAATTCTGAAAGGAGACTGTCTACCGGCCAATATTTCAAAGAATATTTTATTGTACATTTATATTGCTATTTGAAAAATGGTAGTTTGAACTAATTTATTCTTAAATAAATTACATATATTATTATATAATAATAATTAAAATATTACTAGCTGTTTTTAATTTAGTAAAAGGTTTTTATCATAAAAAGCTAAAAACTATTCTAAATATTTTGTAGATTTCATTTAGATATCCAATTTCATCAAAATTTGATCTTGGAATGCTGTAAAAAAAAATTATACATATAAACTGTCATAAGCAAACTTTTGAGAAATTTTGTTTTACATTTTCAAGTTTTTTTAATTTAACAAACCATAAAATCAATATTTAAAAAAAAAATTTTAATTCCTTTAAATCGTTTTAAATTAGTCTAAATATTTCTACGATTAAAATATTTTGATTAATATCCAAATATTAATTTGGGCATACATTTTTGTGTTTCAATATTGTACTTATTTAAATTTAAACAATTATAATAAATTTTAGTTAAAATAACTTATGAGAAATCTAGTATTAAATTGTTGAGTATAATATATTAAAGATATAATTCTATAATTTTCTGCTAAAGAGCACTCTTGAAGTTGAAGATTAAAGCATTTTTTTACTATATAAAAAAATATTATTGTATGTACCTATATGCAATACATTTATTTGCTTTACTCAGAATTGCTTTTGTTCATGTAATATTCCTTATAAATATCTCTTACTCTTGACTTTTAATGGTTTTCACTGTTTAGCAATAAAATATAAAATTTCAATATTTTTGTGTTAAATATTATACTATAAACATACAATTATAGGTTAGTGCTATTACAAAATATTAATGTATGATACATTTTCTTTTGATTAAATTTAAACGAATACTTTTACAAGTTACCAGTAGGGTGTTTTAGTTTTAAAGAATCCAACGTCTTATAATTCTTAATTTATATCAAAGTGAGTAATAACTAATAACTAATGACTATTAATTTCATATTGTAAATTACCAAGTTACAAAATTAGTAATTGATGTTTTTTGTCCAAAAATTGTAATTTATTATTTTTGTAATACTGTAATTTAACAATAAAAACTACTCAAGAACATACATTTTTTAAATTCATTATTTCTATTTTTATATAAGTGATTGTTGTGTTTCCTGTTTTCTCTAAAATAATTTCCATTTTTGTTATGTTTATTATAATTAATAATTAGTTTCATTAATTAAGCCAACCTTTTATTTGATTTTATATTACTTACCTCATCTAAATATTTTGCTTTTCAACTAACTTGCATACGTTTTTTTTTCGTTTTTGAGCTTATACTGGAGAACATGTACTTGACTTTAGAATCAATTGATTCACCTGAATTAATTACAGTCACTGCTGATGTTGCTATAAACTTTTCCCATGTGTACTGCCGAGCTTTCGAACCTTACTTTAAGGTTAGTATTTGTGTACATATTACCAAGAATAACTATACTTAACTATAATAAATGTATTTATTTATTATTATTATTATTTATATTTTTAATGTTCACAGGACACAGTGGATATATTAGTTGGTTGGCACATTGATACTTCTCAGTCTACAGAAACAAATCAACGTATATCACAATGTATTTTTCGTTTATCAACTTATTGGACTGCCGACATGAGTTTCACTCTTGGCTTACTTGAACAATTATTAGAAGATATGTCTTCAATATCTGACAATTTTGAGGATAATAATAAAACAAAAAAATTAAGTGAAGATTTAGATAAAATTTTAGCATTTATAAGGTACTATTTCCATTTATTAAAACATTCAATTATTAATGTATTTATCTGTATTTTTACATTTGTTTATGTTTAGAGTATTTAGTATTGTGGCTGAAAGTGTTGGAAAACATTTAAGTCCTAAAAGTTCATCTGTTGTGTCCTGGCCTTTTTTAAGTAATGCACTAATGACTATAATAAAGACTCTACTTAAATGTGTAGATGTAACAGTTGATGAAAATATTATTGAAGCCGGTAAAATAACTAATACCTATTGTTATTGTTATTTTTATATTAATTTCTAAAAACTTTATAGCTAATAACTGTATTTGGTTGATTCTGGATATTCTTCAATCACAAATGCCTTCAATTAATGACTTGATGATTAAAGTCATTGAAAAAGAAATGTTACATATTGATGAGTTCAAGTTAACTGTTATTGTTTCAATATTCAGAGTGATTTCAAAGGTTTGTCATTAATTATTAATAGTTAACATTTATCAAACACCAATACAAAAAAATTATTTATTTTAAATTAATTAGGTTATACGAGAAGGAAGTACAAATCTTTCTAAAGAATTTGTTGAGATGTTGTTATGTGGTGATTCACACTTACGTCAATTGAGATTTTTACCATCCGTGAAATTACATGATTCAAATATAGCACTTTACCAAAGTTTATTAAGTATGAAAAATGTTTCTCTGGTGCTTATAGTTTACAGGTATTTTGTTTTATAATTAGTATAATATTGCTTATAATTTTTTTAATTTATTGCCTTATAGTATAATTTAAATCTTAAACACAACATATTTTTTTGTAGATATATCACAGGAGATTTGGAAAAAGCTTGTCAAACATTAGACCCTAATCTACCATCATTTTGTGTTGATAATCCATTTAAAGATATTAAATATACACTTGAAGAAGCATCGGTTGTTGTTCATATAATTTTAAAATGTCTAACAGTTATAGGTACAATTTATATATTTTAATATATGATTTAAAATTTGGATTTTGTAATAAAGTTTAATAATTATTTTTTATTTTTCAAAATAGCCAATGACAGCAATTCTATTATTGGTATGTGGGCACTACAACCAAGTATTTTTGAACTATTATCAACTAAGTTAGATCCAACTATTATTAAAATGAACGACCCACTGCGTTTTTCATTAATGTTCTTGTTATATTCTCATTGTAAAAAGTAAGAACATATTTGAACTTATATTAATAAAATTAAGTATTTAATTTTTAAAAATTGAATCTAGTATCTTCTTGACCATACATTATATATCAGACATGTTTATTTTATAATTTTATAGTTAGGTTCTAATTTATAATTTTATGTAATTATATTATTTTGACTTCCAATTTTTCTAGACACAACAATTTTGTTGCAAGTAGCCGATTAGTGACAGCTGGAAGAACAAGTGAAAAGTCTCAACAAAACGTAGAAATTAATTCTCATAAGAGCGGAAACCTTGTGAAAATTTTAAATATCTTTGAAAAATATTTGAAAATGGTATTTATTATTAAATTAAATAGTAATACTACACAAAGCATTAATACATAATTACTTCATAAACTAAATTATAATTTTAGAATGTAAATGTGGATTGTAAACTTTTGGTTTTGAAATGGATTTATGAATTACTGATGCATGCTGATAGTGCTAGTTACTTGAGCATCATTCTTCTTTCACCAGAAATGATTAATATTGTGCGTTCTTTAATATATGTAGCATTAAAACGTAATGAAATTTCATTATTTGAGGGCATAGCACAAATATTAAATATTGTTCTGGGAAACCCTACATTCTGTCAATCGAAGGTAATTTCAAATTATATATTCAAAAATGTTAATATTTATCTAATTTTATTGTTTTTATTTTAGCCACTTATAGTTGTTGACATTTTAGATTTATGTCTTTCATGTACCAATCTTACTGAACATGAAATTAGAAAACAATTCTATGCCTTAATTCATAAAATATCCCTGATTACTGTTTTACAACATGTATCAATCTGTTCGTTGGTAAGTATTCCACTAGAAATTGTAAAAAAAAAACATATTTAAATTGTGTCTTATTTAATGTAAAATTAATCAAATTATAAATACCACATATAATTGAATTTGGTTGTGAATAAATTATCTTACTTTTCTGTACTTAATAGAAAAACAAAAGCAAATTTAATAAGAAAATCAATCAAATGATGAGTTCCCATATGAGAAGAAAAGCTGTAGTTACATTAAAAACTGAGTATTTCAAAAATTATATGTGTGAAATGATTGAACATAATAGCAATAATAAGTAAATAAAAAATAATTTTTATACTGGGTATTAACTATTTTTAATTAAAAAATGATTTGTTGGTATTTTTCTAGTGATTCTACCTATTGGTTATTAGATGTAGTAAACAGTTGTTCTTTTGACATTGAGAGTGGGGAGGCTGATCTTTTATCTCATGCTCAACACTGTCGTGTTGTATTATATTTTTGGATTAACTGGGAGGCAGCTAACTTTTGTGTTATAAATCGTCTTCGTACTCCATTTGGAAAGCCTAATTCTACTTTTAGAGCCATCGAAGGTATTGCATCAAATAATACGTTTTAAGTATTTTTATTTATTTCACTAATAATATAAATATACTATTAATATTTTAGGTGGAATAAAAATGTGGGCACGAGATTCAATATTAGCATTAAATGATGAATCAAAAGTTAAACACACGGAAGGCAAATTAAATAATCTTAGATACACTAGAAATTTAGTGGCATTCATAGAATGTTTAGAGAAATCCATTTGCAATGCTATTGATGGTACCGCAACTGCTCTACCAACTGCACAAAAAGTATGTATTTAAAAATTAATTGAGATACGACTAGCAGTTTTATATAAACGTCTTTAACTTTTATCTTGAATTTCTACTTAAAAACAAGTGTTCAAACTTTATATTTTTTTTTTAAATTAAGGGCTCCAGTTGGTTTTGTAAAAAGTCAAAACTTATGTAGATTTGACCAATCTAATCATACATTTTATTAGTTTTAATTTTTTTTAGTACACTTAAATTTCTTATCATAAAATAAATCTTAAGGGGGCTGTAAAGGTCTGCAGTTGATTGAAAAAAGTGGTTTTTAGACCAAAAAGCCAGACAAAACTGAAGAAAATTGGTTTGACAGATTTTAAAACTGATTTTCATATTCTAAAAGAAGCAATGATTGTATTTATTTGCTTACAATTATGTATTATTTTCCTAAATTACAATTAAGCTTTAATATTTTAATTTTTATCAAAAATGTTGTAAAGTTAGTTACAAGTTAAAAAATTTTGGCCAACAAATAAATTACACCATAAAAATAGTACATTTTACATTACATACATTTTTTTTATGTATTTTATAGCCGGTTAGACATTTTTTTCATACAAATCGTAATACTTGTTATGAATGGAATTCAACAATACGCAATGCGATGCTTGCGGTATCCTTAAATTCTGGTCTTAGCTCTTCAGCTATTCGTCATGGTCAATATTTAGTTCAGCATTTAACAAAACAGAGCGAATTTCCAGTTAAAGAGTTTATTTTAGCTATAATTCAATTAGCTTGGGCTTATTGTAAACTTAAAGAATCAGATTGCATTCGTGGGCTTTATGTGTGGTCTAAAGAAGTTGCTCATTTGAAACTTCCATTTTTGAATATACTTGCTGATCAAGCTAGTGGAAAGTAAGTTAAAAAATAATTTAACGGTTAACTAATTATTTTACTTAAATTTTAATAATTTTAAAGATTTGAAGAAGCAGCCGAATCATATATGCATATTCTTACTACTAACTCAGGTCAAATAATAATATATCTTAAAGGTGGAGGAGGTTCAATTAATAATATTGAAGGTCCTTTAGAAGTTTTACAAAAATTCATCATTGAACAAGTAAATTATACAGTTATTTTGAAATTAAGTTTATATATTTTTAAAATAAGAGGAAATACATAAAACCAAAATATGTAACCTGTATTCATTACTTAACTTTTAAAATATTAAGTAAGTATTAATACTTGTTGTTTTCAGTTAAAAGAATGCTATATGTCAATTTGTGACTGGAAACCATTGATGGATTGGTCACAAAATGAAGAAAATCTTGTACCTTCAATTGCAAAAGATAAATATTTTTGGCAAAATGTAAAAATTTGGTGTTTATTAAAAAATAATACTTATAATAAATAATATTTTATTATCTCTTATTTAGAGATATGTCTCTTCTAATGATTTGCAAATTATTAATGATGTCGAAGAAGGAAATTACAGTGGTGTTGACGATTTAGTTAATTGGTCTATTGATGAAAATGCTAAAATTGCAAAAACAAACTGGAATTGCTATGATCTTATA
Source organism: Nasonovia ribisnigri (assembly GCA_027563435.1). Lineage (NCBI taxonomy): Eukaryota > Metazoa > Arthropoda > Insecta > Hemiptera > Aphididae > Nasonovia > Nasonovia ribisnigri. The sequence goes on from JANEHU010000796.1 coordinate 119,235, forward strand.
AACCAAATTAAAAGTCGGCTGATGTATGTTGTATTGAAAATGAATATTTCTAAAGGAAAATTAGATAAGTATGAGACATAAAAATATATTTTTATGTTGATATTTTATTGGTAAAACATTTTGAATATTTTATTTTAGTGAAAACAAATTAATCGTTGAAGACTGTCGAGAAGTAGTACAGAATCTTCTACAAGAAAGTTTAACAGACAGTCTTTTGGAGTATACACAAGAAGTATCTGTCCTGTCTTATGCAATAAACTCACTCTTAGAAAACAGCCCCATACTATTTAATTTAGTATGTTTTAAATTAGAATAAAATTCATTATAACTAGTTATTTTTTATTTTTTTTTTATTTTAATATACAGAATAATGATATAAGTAATAAATCAGTAAGATCTAATTTACTATGTCAGGCATTGTTGTGGAATAAACTTCTTGAAAATCAATTGTCAGAATATGAACACAATATTCAACAAATAAATAAACCAAAATCTGACACATCAATATTATATTTAAAGGTAATATTAAAATTATTTTAACTAAAATTAGTCAAGATAAACCTTTAAATATTTTTACATTAACTTTCAGTTGGCTCATGTAGCTCGCAAAGAAGGCAATGTAAACCTTGCTACACGAGGAATGCTTCAATACTTACGATCAAATAGAGCATATGATTTTATAAATCTACCGTCTATGGGAAACAAATCTGAATCTATTTCATGTATGCTACAAAAAATTGGAGAACTTCTTGTGGATGATACAAATGCATCACTATGGCCAAATAATCATGCATTAGTAGTGAGGCAGTTCTCTAAACTTGTCCATCAGTAATACAAATAAATTTAATGCTTAAAAATTAAAGTGTACTGGATTATTACTTTTGTTTTTAGTTGTGTGTCACAAGAACTGGGGATTGAAATGTGCATGAAATCGGCATTTAAGTTATTGGAACAAGCACAACTCAAGAATGACAATGCTCTTAAAGAAGATAGTTCTCGAATGTTAATTACATTAGGAAAATGGTTAAACTGTGGAAATAAAATTCCTGACAAAACACTTATTAAGTCATCTATTGAAAAATCTAATATTTTATTGAATTTTTCAAATGAAAATTTATCAAAAACTAGCCAGTTAATTCGTGAAGTCATAAGTATATATTTATTTATATTTTATATTTAAAATATGTTTTTTAATGTAATTGTATTAATTTTACAGAATCTGATTATACGCCTTCAAGTGATTTGGATGAACAAACTTTGATGATTGGTCAACTTCTAAGGATTTCAGTATCATATTGTCCGTCAATGGCAAAAGCATGGAATGAATTAGCAGGCTGGTGTTATAAATTAGGCCGTAGAGTTGTGGATGAAGCATATAAACGAAATACATATCTGTTGAATGATACAGAAATGGCTACTATAGATGCTTATATTCCTTTCAATGCTACACGAGAAGATCGAGACAAAATATATAGCATTCTCAATGTTGTTACATCATCGCCACAAGATGATGATGATATTGGTGTATGATAAATTTCATGTACTCCTATTGTTAAAAACTTTTTTTAGATTTAATATTTTTGGTTTAAAATAAAAAAAACTAAAAAGTGGTTTTACAGTATAACTTCAATGGTTATATAAACTAATATATACTCACCGTGTAGACTAATGTACACATTTATCAAGTTTTAAGTTATCCTAAAATATTATTTTTTTTATTTTTTTTTTTTTTTTATTAACTCTTAAAAAAAGTTTTAATCTTTGATATACTTTTTTACTCAGTTATAAAATTGTAATATTTTTATTTTCAGAGTGAACACATATATACTACTGAAACTCTAGAATATCAATTACAGAGTGTTTTACACTTTGAAGATATAGAGCTTTCTGGATTGATTGATTGGTGGAGAAAATCTCATTCAAGGATTTATGGATATTATCAATTATCTGCTCAAGCTTATTTTAAATACTTGCAGTTATGTAACAATCATCAGGTAAATAAATATAACATTTATAAACAAATATGCTATAAGGCATAACCTATCTTATATACAACTTTTATTTTAACTTTAAGTTTTTAAAAAAATGTTAATAGTTGTTGAAACAATTAGTAGATAATATTTAACTATGTTACATTTAAAAAAAACACACATTTTATATACATGATCTAAGCGTAAGACTCATGAAATTAATTTAGCTGATTTCAAGATTGTGGTTTATCTATAAAATATCATTTTATTTTTACACAATTTATGACAATTGTTGACATTTTACTGAGGAAATTATAGTATAAATATATAAAATGATTTTTAGTTCTTGTTAACTATTTTAATATTATTATTTAGGAGGAGTCTATCGCGGCAACATTGAGATTATTGCGGCTTACTGTTAAACATGCTCTTGAACTTCAAGGTTCATTAGAAGAAGGCCTAAGTAATACTCCAACACAGCCATGGCGTTCCATTATACCTCAACTATTTTCAAGGCTTTCCCACCCTGAACCTTATGTTAGACGTACCGTGTCTGAATTACTTTGTCGTTTAGCTATTGATGTGCCACATTTGATTACATTCCCTGCAGTTGTTGGATCCGATACGGGTCTCAGTACTATAAATGAAATACCTTCTTCAAGTTTGTTGAAATCTAGTAAAGAGGTTGGAGATGAAACAAATTCAGTACATGAAGAATTTGATAGCAATGAAGAAGAGGATGAGGATTTAAAAATTGGACAAGATGAACAGGCTATGGTGTTGGAAGACTGTTTCCATTCAATGGTCAATACACTATCAAAACAGGTATTTAAAATATGAATTAATATTTTACAACAAACAATATACATTTAATGTGTCAATATTTTTAAAACTGTATACAACAAATAGTTCATTTTAACCAGTTACTTTGAATAATAAATATTAAATTTATATTTAGGCCGGTGAAATGATTTCTGAAGTACGGGTTTTAGTGTCTGAATTGAGAAGAATTACATTATTGTGGGATGAATTATGGTTAGGAACATTAGTGCAACGTCAAACTGATATAAGTAGACGTATTAGTCAACTAGAGGCAGAGCTGAACAAAACTGAAAATCATCTACATCTCACAGATATAGAAAAAGAACACATTTCTGTTGAAAAATACACCATGTTACTTAAACCAGTAATATATTTTATCTTATCATTTTTGTAATTTTTAACAATTTTATTAAATAATATTAATTTTTATAGATTCTTTTTATATTTGAACAACTACATGCAATTACTTCTGTTAAAGCTGAAACACCTCACGAAGAATGGTTTCAAGATAAATTCGGTAATTTATTACAAATTATGTGCAATAATAATTATTATTAATTTGAGAATATATATATTTTTAGGGTCATATATTACTCATATGTTAGATAAATTACGAAGACCCTCGGACTCCGTTAATATAAATGTACAAGAAGTATGGAAGTCTATAAAAAATTTGCAGAGTAATCTTCAATCTCGTATAAGCAAAAGAGGGTCATATTCTTTGAAAATGGAAACGATTAGTCCTGTCCTTGCCAATCTTAAAGATACAAAAATTGCCATGCCAGGCGTTGAAAGAGTTGTTACAGTTGCTTCCATTCATAATAATGTGGCAATTTTACCTACATTTACTAAACCAAAGAAATTAATATTCTATGGATCTGATGGAAAAGTGTATACATACTTGTTTAAAGGTTTAGAAGATCTACATTTAGATGAACGAATAATGCAACTTTTATGTATTACTAATACATTGCTTAGTGGGTCTTCTGATCATTATAGAGCTCACCATTATCCAGTCATACCACTGGGACCAAGATCTGGTTTAATATCTTGGGTAGATGGTGTTGTACCTATATTTATGTTATACAAGAGATGGCAACAAAGACAAGCTACTAACAATGATGGTAATAAATAATTAAAATCTCTTGTAGGTGAATTTACGATTTTATGTGTTTATTTTATCATAGGTGTGAATATGCGTCCCTCAGAATTATTTAACTCCAAATTAACACCATTATTGAAAGAAAAAGGAATTGTCAATATGGAAAATAGAAAAGAATGGCCATTAAGTATCCTAAAGGATGTGTTAGTAACTTTGATGAATGAAACTCCAAAAAATTTGCTTTCAAAGTATGTTTAACTGTTATAAATATAAAATATATTTTATAGGAAATATTTAATTATTTTAATAAACACATATTATGCTGTATATTACAATATTATTCTGGTGAAGTATTTTTTTCACCTAAAGTTGCTGTTTGAATAATTTTTAATGACTATTAGTGTCAAACTAATATAAAATATAAAATTCTTATCTGTAAATTAGGGTCTTAGAAGATAGTTTTTCTTTCATATGTGCTCACCTTAGAATTATAACAAAACAAATTGAAATGTATATATAAACGAGAATAAAAACTATTACTAATCTGTAATTTTTATTTTTTCCTTGCACAATATACTTGCAAGTGTAAATACAAATATTGTTTAAATTACACTTTTCATTTCTATTCTAAAAATATAAAAATTTCGAGATTAGTTGCCTATTAATGATCAAAAATTTAAAGCATTTGTAGTTATTTAAATATGTACTTACGTATAATCTATTTATTTTTTCTTTTAGTGAACTATGGACACAAAGTGTTGATTCTGGTTCTTGGTGGCAATCTACGTCATTATATGCAACATCGTTGGCTGTTATGTCTGTAATTGGATACATTATAGGCTTGGGTGATAGACATTTAGATAATGTACTTGTTAATTTACAAACTGGAGAGGTTCGTATATTTTTTATTTTTATTTTGTTCTTAATTTAAGTTCAGTATAATCGTGATGGATCTATTCTTTGTGTATCCTAATTTAAATAATAAATAAATTATGTAGTATTATGATCGTGTGATGCACAAGTTTACTAAATAAGTTATTTTAAAAAAGAATGTCAAGTTTTAACCCGACATTGAATTAGATCATTAACACTCGCACATGATTTAAAGAAAATTATTTTGACTATTTACATAATTGCTACTCACATACAAACCAAATTTTACTTTATTTATTTATTCATAATGTTCTTCGGTTGCATCAGAATTCAGAGTCAGGGCCAAATTGTGTGCATAAAAGTTTGAACAGACGACCGGTTTACGTCGACCTGCAAATATGCCTTAAAAGTACTATTGTAAATATTAAAACTATAGCAAATTAAATATACTGTAACTTGGGGTTTCTCCGGGAAATGGGGATAGATTAGTAAATAGATATTAGATTATGAGTATATGACTATAATATAATATGTATTATTATAGCACACAATGGTTTTTTTTTTTATTATTAAACCACACACACAACTCAGCTCTGTCGCAAAAAAAAACACCCACGCACTTCAACTCTGTCGCGAAAAAACCACGTACGCAATTTTACCTAAGTAATGATTTATGCACGCAATTCGGAAACACCTGTTTAATTATTTTAATTATAAAAATAATAAGTTATGCATTTTAAATAACTTAAACATTATATAATTTAAAGTTACCTGAAAAATAAAATACTTAATAAACAATCTTAATGGGACTTATAACATGATTAACAATAAATGTATTAAATATTACTATTTATACATACTTACGTAATAGTATAATATAATTTTGATTTTTCAATTCTTTACATTCTATGTTTTGATCAAATTAAACCTGTCTTAAATTACTATTTCTTTACCACATTATGAATATTTAATTGACTAACTATGATATTTACAGGTAGTACACATTGATTATAATGTATGCTTTGAGAAAGGTAAAACATTACGTGTGCCAGAAAAAGTTCCTTTTAGGTTAACTCCAAACTTAAAAGAAGCTCTCGGAGTTACAGGGATTGAGGTAATCTATAATTCATAAATTATTAATACATTTTTTAATTAACAAAAAAATTTTTTCTATCAGGGTAAATTCCGTTTAACATGCGAACAAGTGATGAAAGTATTGAGAAAAAACAAAGAAACTTTATTAACATTGTTAGAAGCATTTGTTTATGATCCTCTTATTGATTGGACTCCCGGTAATGAAACTGGATACACAGGTGCTGTATATGGTGGAGGTCGATCAATTGTCATGGAAAATCGATTAAATAGACGACAGTTAGAAAAAGAAATCACATTGGCTATGCTTAATGTGCGCATTACAGAAGCCAAATTTGATTGGTTAAATAATAGGTATTGTACAAATATTAATAATAAAAAATCGATCTTCTGTATTATTTATAATGAAATTTGGCATTTTCTCAGCCTATATGATGTCCATAAAATAATTCATAATTTTAAATTTAAATACTCATAAAAAAAATTAATGTAGCGGAAAGAAAAACTTATGATGAACCTTGTATTAAAATTTCAATCAAATTTCCTCACAAACTAAAATTTATCATACTTAGTCTAATACAAACTAAAAAAAAACTAAGATTCCATATGTCGGTAAATATATCAAAAAGAGTCAAAATAGTTTCTAAATTCTATTATATCTACCAATATATATTTTTAAATTACAACTATAACAAAATCAGTTTTGGCTATGATTAAATGTTTCTGTTTTTTTGTAATTTGTAATTTTGTAATTTTCTGATTATTTTGAAAAGTTATACTAATACAAACTAGGTACAATTTTCTATCATAAACTTTCCTGAAAATTTAATATTAGTTAATTTTTGTTCTGTAAAAAGTCTTCACATAAAAAATAAATAAATAAAAAACATACATCATTACACATTCATAGCTCTGTCTAAAAAAAAAAAATTTAATTCTTTTAGGGATAATATGTTGGAATCAATGACCAATATTATGGAAAGTTTAAACAAATTTTTGATGGAAAGAGAAAAGTTGCAAAAGATGGAAGAAGGTTTAGCCGAAAGTCATCAGCTTATGGCATTGGTTAAAGAAGCTGAAGCATCACCAGCTGGTCAGCATCCACTGTATAAATTACCAGAACGATACTTTGCATTACAACAAACCCAGAATATGATGATTGGCGCTACAATGTCACTTAGACAAAAAGTCGAAGACTGTGATTCACGGTTGTCACAGTATGATATAGCTGTGCATTTTCTTGGAAGTAGGCAAATTCGTATATTAATTGATCAAGAAGAATCAAGGTCTATTCAATTATTTAACAATCTTTTATTTGACGATGTGAAAGAGTTTTTACAAAATGCTGGCCAACCTATTTTAATTGAACAAGTAATATTTGATATTAAAATTAATTAATTTATCTTTTTTTATGTATAAGATTTGTAATTATATTTGTTTTTACAGTGTATACAATCAAATGATGATTTAACACTTTTATGCCACCAAAGAAGCAAATTGCTTACATTGTGTTTAAGGTTGCTTTATGATGTACAATGTTTGTTAAATCTGTTTCCAAAATCGCATGTTCGTAATCATCGGCTAACATACTATAGACAATGGTTACAATTGCTAATGGATTGTCCAACAACATCAATGTGTGATCAAATTAAAGAGGAACATAAAATGCTATATTTAGGTGTTCCTAACGCTGAACCCCCGACCCCGCAAACAGTAGCATATAACATGCAATTACAGCAAGCTGCTCTAGAAGCAAGTCACAGAACTGCTAAAATTGTAGAACGAATCAGAATAATTGACACAGAAAATGAAATAACTTGTTCATTATTAAATGATGAAAATGCTATCATTAAAATAAATGAAAACTCAAATGAAGGCCTAGAATTTGTTATTGCTACTGGTTTATGTGCAATAAATAAAAAATTTTTAATGATGGAGACTTCTACATCAAGTAAGGTTACCTTAAAAAAATAATGTATAAAGAATTACTAACAATAATTTGGATATTTAGATGCAGGAACACAGCTATTAGATATGACTTCAAAGGATGGAGAATGGGTTTTGGTTGATATGTACATGACTACTACTATTGCAGTTAAAATGGTCTCGTCAGTTTTGACTGATAATGATAATGTTGAATATGATACTGATTTAGCCTTTGCCTTCAACTGTTTACGAGCAATACAAAACCTTTATTGTAGCCTTCAGGTACGATTATAATATGATATATTGTACTACATTGTGGCTTGGCACCGCACATTGGCTGCTACCAGTCGCTTAATGCGACTGAGAGTAAGTAACGTCCACTGCTACTAGTTCCGGGATGAATGACCACCCGGGTTTGTAGTCTTAAAAACCTTGTCACACATACATGTGTTTGTGTACCTACCGTAACATTCGTCACCACGCCTTGTTGTACCAAACTTACCAAAAACAGTTCATAATCCCCTACAACAGCTAATAACCATAGTCGCCGGACTTAAGTTCAATAAAAAAATATGTATTGCATTACTAACATATTTATGATAAATGTAATGTATAGTTGTTGATCCATAATTACATAATATTTTAATACATTAAATGCTGCTTTTTATTAATTTTCTAACTAACTGAAAGTCAGAGTACTCCATCCCCCTGAAAAATATAACAACACTTGCTGAATACTTTAGCTAGTTGATGTATTATATTGAAAAATTATAATACATTTAAACCAATTGATTTTATAATTATAGAAAATGAACTACAATTTTTTGGATATTATAATGCCAGAAACCATTAAGAAATTATGTGTGGAAGAACCAAGTACAATAACTATTATCACAGAGTTAAATAATGTAATAAACAATTGTTCATTGGACTTCAATGACTTGATAGAACTACTCAATGTTCATCTTAGACATGTGATTATGGGAATGAAGGTAATTTACTTTTTTTTGCTTTTCTAAAATGTCATTAAGAGTATATCAGTGCATTGTTTATTTTCTCTCACTAGCTTACGTGCAACATAGAAAAAATGCATTCACACAAAATCATTTTTTTCAATACAAATTTTTTTTTATGAAAACACTATAAATATGGAAGATTCAATTTATATATATTCTTTGTTTAATTTCAGTCTCCAAATGAAGATTGTCGAACAGTTGTACAACAAGTACGAACAAAATTTGCTGAATTGATAAAAAAACCAGAAAATGTAGTATTATCTCAAGGTGAGATGCTTTTAATTGGCTTTAATGGTCTTTTTGAAGATGTATCTTTGGCTAATGAAAATGTCATTAAAATGACTTCCAAGCTCAAAGTTTCTACAGCTTGGAAAACTGTCGATCAAATTAGAGAAGCAAAATCATTACTAGTAAGGTGTACCTGTTGATATTTAAAATTAAATACTTACAATCTACTTTGTTAATTCATAGGGAGCTGTTATGGATGAAAGCCCTTGCAGCATATTAGATGATATAATGTTTTTAAAGTCTCTTCTTACTATGAAAGAGGTTTTCAACATGTGTGCTGAAGTAGCAATTAACTTTGGAGGTAGAAATACACAATGTCGTAGTGGTTCTCGCTATAATGAAGATATGATATCCAAGCCTGTGAGATGTTTTGTTGCTGATTATTTAACTAAACGATTATTAGGACTCTTTTCACATACAGTGGCTGTTAATATTTGCTTTTTATTGCAACATACCGGTTTCAATATCAATGGTAACATAATTTGTTCATTTAAAACTTAATACACATTTTTGAATTGTGGAAAACCATCTCAGTAAAAAAAGCTCATTGCTAGAAAAAAAAAATCAGTATAAAGATTAATCCATTCTGGTGTTATGTACTTACAGCCTAAATAAAAGCTTATAATAATTTAAGTTTAGAAATATTTAAAATAATAATAAAGCCATAAAGGTTTTAAACATTAATTTAGCTTTTTACCATTAGATTAAGTACAAGAGAGCATGGAATATTCAAAAATAAATATTAATAAAATATATAATAGGTTTATACAAAAAAAAAACTTCAAATAAAATGAAAAAAAAATTTTATATTGAGTAAAATGAAAATAATAATTAATTACAACATTTCTAATATTACACGATATTTTATCAAATAACATTTTGAACACCGTTAAATTAAATGCTAACAAACTTTTTTGTAATGAATACATATTATGGTCATTGTCTAGGCTTACAATTTCTATTAAAAATTTACTATGATCATGAATCATGAATATTATAATCTATTTTATGTTAGAACAAAATTAGAAGAAGTTTATTATCTCAAATATTGCATCTAGTACCTACAATATAGGAAAAACTCTTATAATTCCTATACATAGTACCTATAACATAGTAATAGTACTATTACACCTATTTAATATTTTATCATTAAAATTATTAATTATCAATTTAAGAAGTATAGAAATGGATACAACTTTTTTATACTGGTGATTTTTTACAGTGATTTTTTTTTCTTGAGGATTTGTTTCCGCGATAACTAAGATTTTATATTCCACATATTTTATTTTTTGTTCTTTAGCTGAATTAGAAAAACGGGATATTGGAGCAGATAGTAAAGTTCCATTAGAAGAACTCTGCAAAAAATGTATGGAAGAAGGAATTAAAGTTGGTAAATTCAGTCGTGGGCAATCGATAGATTTATCATCTTCTTTAACAAAACTAGAGGAAGTTTGGAGAAAAATTGAACGACATTCTCATTTGACAATTAGAGCTCATCAATCAGACATTGGTGCACAAAGATTGGCCATACAATATGCAGCTCATTGTTGGCTTCATGCTATCCCAGCTGCTGGACATTTGGATAACTTGCTCATTCCTGGTGAGAACATAGTTATTCAAAATGTTAAATTAATTTAATTTTTATTTCATTAATTTTTATAGATCGTGGTACAATTTTAATGGAATTGAACAATATATTATCACCATTGGCAGTAATGCAATCTCAAATTATTGAACACATGGAACATAGAAGTTCGTTAACATCAAGTGTTGATCAACGCTTAAAATGGGCTTCAGGGGCAAACCCAACTGTTGTAGAGGTATAATATTATATTAAGAATATAAGAATAATATGTTGATAGTTCAATAATATAAGAATAAAGCATTTCATAATTTGTAAATATTATATTATGTAATACATTTTATAATGTAAAATTTTAACATTTTAGATGGCTAATAATTTTGAAAACAGAATGAAACATGAAAAATTAATGATAGACACCAACCAAAACTTATGCAGTTCTATATTAACAGTAGTCAGTTCTCTGTTGCAAACAGAATCATTATTCACCCGTACTTCAGAAGCTATTTCTGCTGATATTTCATTTTTACAAGTATTTATATGACACAATAATAATTATTAAAATACTATTTAGCTGTAGTTATTAGTTATTCTAACAATAATTGTATGTTCTATTATGTTTATAATGCCAATATGTGTGTAAAATAAATACTAATGATTTATTATTTTTGATAGTTGGTCGAAGATTATCAGAAAGCCTGTTACATGGCTACAAATATTGGTATAACAATAACTCCAGAAGAAGAAACCCTTATTAAAGTAGTCCCTATACCTCAAGGACCTATTGAGTGGACTTGGTTAAACAACACAGTTCACATTATTTCTGGTAAATCACCTTATAATTTAAAAAAAATTTATTTCTTTTACTGTTATCATTATGATTCTCAATAATATTTAATTTGTTAGTTTAATGTGTATTGTATTTATTTAATTTATACATCTTTGTATTTAGACAATGTTCAACAATTAATGGCTGCCCAAGAACCACTCAGATCAGAAATTGCTTGTATTCAAATATTGATTAAAGAACAATTGAATGTTCTTAAATCCACTTTGACATCCCATAATAAAATAATATCCGACGTTCGGTTATTATTAAAGTCATTGACAAAAGTATGTTCAAATATTTAAATATTTAATAAACAGTAGGTTGTTTGTGGGGGGAGGGAGGAACTGTTAGTTAAAACATGTTTTGTATGTGTAGCAAGGGTTTGTTGCTAAAAAATCCCAGGTGTCACCCGTCCGGTAACTAGCAACGCCGGCCAATACGTACACTTAGAGTGTTTCCACAGTTGAGTGTACACACCGCGCCACAGTGCTATATATTTTACTATTAATCAAACAAATAATATAAAATTTTAAGAAACGGTGTTTTGTCTTAATTATTTAATTATTTTTGCTATTTACTGTAAATATTTATTTTCATTTCTTTTAATTCAAAATTATTTAAATGAATATTGTATTATAGTAATAATATACAACTGATAAAATGATTTATTTTTCAGATTGATAATGTTGGTACAGCTAGTATTAACTATTTAACAAAATATTGTTCTTACTTAGACCATTTAATGTCTTTAATTGAACAATTAACTGCAATTAATGAGCCAACTATTCAACAAGTGAATGTTTTACTTGAATCAATACAATCACTTCACAAAAAAACACGTAAATAGATGCCATTGTCCAGATAAAACAAATGATATACTAATTTATATGTTTTATTTCAGCACAAATTTATGATGATTTATTAACAATCTTGGGTGAAAAAGGATTACTTATAAAACAGCATAAGCGCCCACCTTTGGTACGTCAGGATAGCATTTGTTTGTCACCAAGAAAAGGATTACCAAGAGATCCCCATACAGGAAAAGGTATTTGAATTTTAAACAATGTAGTTGGATTGATAGTATTGTATTATAGTTAAATTATGCGGAAATAAATATAAATAAATAGTTGATAAACTATTCCTAAAAAATGTTTTTCTAGCGGTTCAAAAATGTAATGCATACGCTGTAAGCGTTTGGCGACGTGTAAGAATGAAACTTGAAGGTAGAGATCCAGATCCTGGGCGAAGATCAACTGTTACTGAACAGGTAATAAAAATTGAATGATCTGAGTACTAGTGTTGAAAACCGTTTTTTTTCAAACTTCAAATTCTATTAAAACTTTTTACTTTATTTCTTTTAAATAAATTTTTTGATATTTAAAAAAAAGTGAAAATGTATTTTTGAGAAAATCTAATTTATTACAGTATGTTGACCTATTATCAAAATTAAAGGAATGAAAATTATGTGTTCTCTTGAGGTTTTTTTTATATTTTAATTTTAAAGTGAGTTATAAGAATATAAATAATTAAAAAATGCACATAATTCTATGAGAACATAGATAATATTCTTACCTTTAAATTTGATAATAGGTCAATTTACTGTAATATTCAAATGTACAACACTAAATAGATTCTGCTAAACACAGATTTGATATGTTGTGCGTTTATAAGACGGAGAATACCACATGCATCTGAGGATCTCCTTTTAATCAAATTTTTCAACGACAGTATTTGTTTTTGTAGTAATATCTATCAAGCACTAATCAAAAATATAAAATTAACTTTAATAACATTTTAACCTTAAAAAAATGTTGAAGATTTTATAAGCTACTGTTTGAGTGTCCATTCTTAATTCTTATAACTTTGATACCTTAAATTTAAAATATTATTCAACCAACAATTTTAAAATTATTAAATATATTATTGTACATTTTATTTCATTTATTAGGTTAATTGGGTGATAAATGAAGCCACGAATCCAGACAATTTGGCACTGCTGTATGAAGGCTGGACACCGTGGGTGTGAATAACCAAAGTTAAAGGCACTTGATGGTGTCTTTTGGGATTGAATTATAAAATACTTTTACTACGACAAATCGAATCATTGACAGCGCAAAACCTAAACGAGTTTTATGAACAAAACTACACAGATGGGTTAGCAGTGTGTTTGTCATTTATAAATTACCAATAAATTAAATAAAAAAACCAATAATATTATTAATAATAAAAATAAAAAAATCCCATAATTATTAGCCATGAGAAAAAGCAGTTTATTAAAGAAAGATCAGTGTTAATAAAATGGCTATTTAAATGGTATCAGATTAAGGGTAAAATTGGTGAATATGTCGTATCTCGTAAAAAAAAGAGAATTAGTTTGTGGTAATGATTGTCATTTTTTTTCATTAGCATTAAGTAATTCAATATTTTTCTTAATATTAGGTCTTTGTTGCGTTTCTAAAAATACATTTACTTTTTCACCACATGTCTATATATATATTTATAATTTTTTTTTTTTTTTTGTCACAAAATTTGTTCAATTGTAACACATTATTTTTTTCTGGAACAATGTAGATTTATGACTTTTTTTCTGGAACCTAAGAAAATTGTAGAAAATTATACTATACAATGAAACATTGTCAATCGTTTTTAAAAATGTATACATTTATTAGAACTAATAATAATTATATTGTATGCAACTATGCAATCATTCACCTTAATAAGTAAATAATAATATTTACAATCTTTTTAAATAAATTAAATTGTATTTTTTGTGACAAACAATGGATAACATGTGTTTATTGTACATGAAAGAAGGGAAAAATATTGATCATGTGAAAAATGTTTGTTCTGTATTATTTTTATTTAAAATTTACAACTGTCTTTAAAATTATTTTTCATTTCGAAAATAGTTTTCGTGCTTTTTATTCTTATAATTATATAAAATTGTTTTATTAAATACATAACATATTGTTTTTAATATCTATCTTATATATTCATATAAGGGTATAGATGTACACAGTTAATTTTCTTAGGTAATACCTAATATAATATTTTATCAGAATTCAAGACATTGTATTGACTGTTAATATTATGTTTATATATGAATCATTATCATTATAACACACATTGAAACATATATTAAAAGAAAAGAAATTAGTAATAATATTGATTGTTTAAGAAACTAGAAATACATTTTGTCGTTTAAATTGAATACTTGAATAAAATATTAATAAATTATGAAGTAAATCTCCTTCATTTGGGATACAAATCCAAGTCTTCTCTAGGACAACCCCCTTAAATACACCCAGACCTCCGTCACTAACTGATGTTTGTGCCTTCCAGTCTAATCATCCTCCTCCTAGTCTTTCCATCTTTCTTGAGATGGACGTCGAATGGTATGAATAGGTTCATATTATAACTTATAAATAGTATAAGATTGATCACAATATATTTAAAACTGAATTGTGTATAATTAATAATACCATGCGTAGTGGCAAAAAGTTTCAAGCCCTACAAATAATATTTTTTAAATTACAACAAAATTACTAAAATCTTTATTTTTGTTAAAATATCCAATTTCGTCAGATTTGTACATTTGAAACGTCTATAAAAAAATTGTACATAATATTATGTATTTTAAGGTTGCAGTAAGAAAATCTTTCATGATTTTTTTTTTTAAGTTTCAAACCTTAGCAATTAAAATTGAAAATTTTAATAATTTTTAACCACAAAATAATTTAATTCACCAAATTCTTATTTAAAACGCTTATGTTTATGAAGAATCTTGAATTACACAATGTTAAGTCTTAAGTATTAAAATTAAAAATTGTAATCGTTTTTAACTAAGAAATTAATATGGATTTATGTTCAACTTCATTTAAATTCTTGTAAAATTAATTATTGGAAATCTTTCATTAATATTTAATATTACTTTAATCTAGCTTGAAATGGTTTCTAGAAAATCATATTATAAATATTTAGCATAGTCCATAGACCTTATACTAATGAGTAATGAGCTCAAACTATTTTACACTGAATTCAGGTCATAATTCTAGTTTGGCAATGAAATAAATAGAAAATTTTAAATGTCTATAACATGAAATTTAATTTAATTTATACCATATATATAGTAGATGCCTGATGCTAGTAAAAAGTTTTACCCTAATTTTTTATAGTTGTTCCTAATGATTGAGAAAAAAACTTTTAAAAAGTACAAATTAGATCCAATTTGCAATCAAAAATCATCCCAAATGTTGAAGAGCAAAGCATTTTTTCTACCATAAAACGTGTATCTACACATTTTACACAAAAAGACACATAATTATAAAATATTAATACGCATTAATCGCTACGAATTACAGAATCTAAAAGATTCATCTATAAAAGTATAAAGCTAGTACAACAGCTATATAGTATATAATGCAAATCGATATATAAGTCCTCGTTAAAATATTACAAATTACCTATAATACGATCAATAACAAAAAAAATGGTGTTAGAAAAAATAACGGGCCCGAAATCCAGCTGATGCTGGTCGATTAATAATATGATGGCGTACACGCTGGCTACTAATAAACTATGTTTGTTTTAAATTATCGGCGACGGCCTAAGACGAAAATCCGAATCGGCTCATTTGCAATTCTGACCACAAAATCTCCCTAATTTCTGTCAAAATGGCTAAAACACAAACAGACGAGACGACTCTAACAGTAGAAGAAATTATAAACGAAGTCCTCGAAAATATCATTAATAACATCGACTATGAAATAATGGAAGAAGAACTTAATCAAATCGACAATATCAACCAAGAACCGACGATCGAGGCTTTGGAGTGTCTGTTGTCTTATGCACTACAGTTTGCGGGTGGTGACGACGACGTCATCAAACAGGACGAAGAGTACAACGATGAAAAACCGGTCGAAACGATGAATGATGACGTGGTCGAAGAGCCAGCAATGATACAGGAAGCAGTGGAGGAGCTCAGTGACGAGGCGATAGTCGTCACGCCGGCCCGGGGACTAGAGGTTAAAAACAGTTTTGGAGATTTGATCGGATGGCTGGACCCGGGGGTCAAGCTAGACATACGCGCATCCCCACGCAGCAGGAGAGCAAGATTTGTCTCCACTGTGTGGGGAGGCATCACCAAGACCGTACGCGTACTGTGCTGTTGCCCCCCGAAGTGAAACCGACCGAAAATTCCCCCCGGGCCGAGGGCAGCGGACATGGCGAGGCGATGACGTGGGGTTGAGGTGTAATTACGTGACAGGGCACTTTTGGTGGTGGTCGGCGGTAAGTCGCCAATACACGTTCTCCGGCCACCTGCGGTAGCGGACGGGATCGCGGACTTCGCGCGCTCGAGGTCGCCGACACGCGAGACCCTCTGGCGGCGCGGCGGGCGCCCGGCTGCTTCGGTCCGGGAGCGACGACGGCACGACGACGGAGGCTAGCGGTACCGGTACGGATAACGACGCCGGCCCGACGGTACCAGTGACGAATGCTGCAGTGCTCAGGAAGACGACTCGTGACGGAGGCGACGGGCACCACAAAGCTCGAGGTGGGTGAGCCATAGAAGACTATAATAATTATTGGGTGGCCAGGAACACGGACGTCAACATCGCCGGGCTCGAGGAGACGAAACGTTTCAGAGTTCGGTGGCGGCGCCATAGACTGCGGCAGGCACGGTGCCGACAGGGAAGCCAGGGCGAAAATCGCGGAGAATATCAGGACAGCGGCGCGTTGCGATGCTGTCCGCAGATTTTCTCCACTTTTCGCCCAGTGGTCTGATCCCGCCGGCCGAGTCGCTGCAACGCTTCCGGTCGCCGCCGATTCCGCAGCACCGATATTATATATGGTCTTCGTCGATCGTTCCGAGCTTTGGTACCCGTCGTCGACGGCACAACAGTCGTCTTCAGAGCCTTCAGCACCGTCAAGCAGCGCACGACATCGCGCACTAGCCTCTCGTCGCCAACCGTCGTCGCTCTCGCAGCCGTCGTGGCCGGGCTTCGCGGCCGCTGCCATGGTCGTCTTAGCGTCCCGAGCAAACGCGTCCGCGACTCTCGTCCGCCCCGCAGACTGGCCGTGAGAATGGTGTAAAGGTGACCAGTAGCCATAAACCAGTTCATCAACATATCATCTGCACCACCCACTCGCCATCACGTACCCCCCACATCGCCTCGGCTTGTCTGATGCCTTTTTTTTTCTAAATTGTTATTTCTTGTTTTTTCGCAACTTTTTGTGTTATACTTGTTATGTTTCACTTTTTCGGCACACCTAATTGTATGGTTCAAAATTTAAAAACACATGTACATACAAGATACAAATTACATATATTGTTCATTAAAATGATATGTAATAAAATTATTTTGTTTATACTCAGTAAAATGTTGTAATTTATTTTTTGTATTAAAGAGTATGATTTTATTTATTTCAACACATCATATGAATGATGATCGTGAACATGATCGTAATGTTCTCGTTGGATCCATAAAGAATATTAACCAACAATATTTACGTACAAAATTTAAATAAAATTTAATGAAGGTCTTGGCAACGTGAAAATATAGGTATAAGTTTACCGGTGTGGTGACATTTTGTCTGTTCCAAAACGTGAAAAAAAAACAGTTATAGGTTAATATATCACTTCCTGTTATTTTATTATTTATATAAACCGTTGTGGAATGTGTTGTGTAAAGAGTTGTTGTTGAAGACTGCAGAAGGCGAAAAA
Organism: Nasonovia ribisnigri; assembly: GCA_027563435.1. Taxonomy (NCBI): domain Eukaryota; kingdom Metazoa; phylum Arthropoda; class Insecta; order Hemiptera; family Aphididae; genus Nasonovia; species Nasonovia ribisnigri. The sequence continues at coordinate 137,459 of JANEHU010000796.1, forward strand.
GTAAAAAAAAAAAATGTGAAACCTTTTACTGAATTTTTAAGTTTTTGACCGCAATTGAAAATTTATCCATCAATATTTAAAGAAAAAAATTAGAAAATTTAAAATTTCTATAATAGCTATTTAAAAATTATAAAATGTATGAAAATGCCAATAAAAAGTTTTTCCCTAATTTTTGTTGGTTTTTCTGGTTATTCAGAAAATATCTTTTAATTTTAAATGTTGGCTTTTAAAAGTAGGTACCAACTAGATCCAATTTGATCAGAAATCATCCCCAATATTGAAGATCAAAGAAGTTTTTTAACTATAAAACGAAATGTACTTGCACATACACAAAAAACATACATAATATTGTATAAAATCGCAATACGCATTGATCGTTATCCGATCAAAATCTAAAAGACTTCACCTATAAAAGTATAAAACGAGTAACAGTATGCCTATATAAATATGATGCAAGGTCTATGCATAAATCTTCGTTAAAATATTATAATTCAATTATATAGTATATCGTACCTCTGCTCAAGTATAGTTGGTATATCAATAATAATAATAATAATAATAATAATAGCAATCGTGTAATAATTATTGGGTGGCCATGAACACGGACGTCAGCATCGTCGGGCTCGAGGAAACGAAACGTTTCAGAGTTTGGCGGTGCGACTGTGCGAGACTCCGAGGCGGCCCGTCATGCAGGTTGCGGCCAGGGCGAAAACCGCGGAGAGTAACAGGACAGCGGCGCGTTGCGGTGGTCTGATCCCGCCGGCCGAGAGGCTTGACGCCTCAGATGGCCGCCGATTCCGCAACCACCGACATTATATATAGATTTCGTCGATCGCTATCCGAGCTTTGGTCACCGTCTTCGCCGGCACAACAGTCGTCGTTAGCACCTGTAACACCGTCAAGCGCACGACATCGCGCACTCTAGCCTCTCGTCGCCAACCGTCGTCAATGTCACAGCCGTCATGGCCGATCTTCGCGCCCGCTGCCATGGTCGTCTTTGCGTCCCGAGCAAACGCGCCTGCGACTCTCGTCCGTTCCGCAGGACCGGCCGTGAAAACGCTGTAGAGGTGACCAGTGGCCATCATCATCTGCATATCACCACCCACCCACCATCACGTACCCCCTACTGCACCTTCTCGTCTTGTCTGATGATGATTTCATTTTTCGACATAATTATTTCAAAATTGTAAATCCCTTACACTTATCAGTTATCATACATAAATTGTTTTGTTTAATTTATCATTAAATTCTGATATAATAAAATTATTCTGTTCACATAGTAAAAATATGTTTCTTATTTTTCGCATTAAAGGGTACGATTTTATTTATTTTAACATAATAAAATGGCTTCACTGAACATGATCATGTACCCCAGAAAGAACATTAACCAACAAAATTTTGTTTTTGCCCCAAAACGTGAGAACTGTGAACAGACATATTAACAGATATATTCAGATAAATTAGGTACATATACAATATATACAATATATACTTATATATAGCCATATAGGTATTAGGTATTAAGTCTATAATTAGGGGTAGTAGATTATAAGTATGATTAAATGTTATCGAATGTTAGTTGAGTTTATTATTATGTTTATCTAAATAGAATTCTGGTCTATTATCTATTTATATCTATATCCAGACGAAAAACTATTTATCTAGGCTTTACACTGCAGTAGTGTCAGCATGCTGATGTCAACTTTACTGTTCTCAGAAATAACTTCTAACTTTAAACCGTTAATAACATTTTGATAAACAATATATTTTTGAAAAAAAGGTGGGGCGTCAATTCAAAAATAATTATTAATAGTAAAAATGTAAAATATTGACTACTTGTATTTGGAGCCAATTCTATTGCGTCAGTTGTGACTTGCGCCTATATGATTTTGACTATAAGATAATTATCAATATAAGTAGGTATAGTAATATAGGCTCAAGTTTTATCTTCGCTCAGAATCGTTTTTCGTATACAATGATTTTACATCATTGAATTCAAATTCATCACACCCATTACAGTGACCTACACGACACCTAATTTACAGAAGAGCTGTACCCACTTGGTCTGCAGATTTTTAATTCCTAGCTGTTGTCTGTATTGTTGAAACTTGTCTAATGTTTTGTTTGATGGCTTCAAATTTGAGATTGGTCATCCATAATATTAATACCTACATGGCTATAATATATGGCCATGTGGATTGGAAACTTAGGGAGTTGGAAGAGCTATATTTCGTTGGAAATGTATTTGATTGGAACCGCATCTATAGGTATACCGTAACCCAATAATATACATTTCCAAATAAATAAATATTTTCCTTAAAAATATGTTTCCGATTATCTGACGTACCTCAACCATAATATATTCTTATTTATTTCAAACGGTTTAATATGTTTATGGTTCAAAGAAATATATTATGATTCAATCAAATACAGTTCCAACAATACGTGCAGTGGTTCCGCATGGGGTGTTCTTCGGGTTCTCCCACAATAATACAATTCCAAACCGATCATTTTCCAACTTTGTATGCTCCCCATCATGATCACTCCCGCCGCAGTTGTCACCACGATTTTAGATTTTAAATCGTCGCTGTACACAGAACAGATTAAATTTAAAATTAACTTGTTTCGTGGTTGTTTTAATTATCTGCGGTTTTGATAAACTCGCTTCACTAGTACCATAGATAGCATAGACCTTACACTAAGGTATAAGGTCAATGGTTCACAGTACTACAGTAGTAATGTTGTTATGACACGTATTATATAAAATAAATACATTTTTTTATAACCTGTGGATATGATTCTCCCACCTCAGTTATGATAGGTACCACAGGAAAAAATTGTACTTGTCATTGAGTAGGTCACTGTGACACTGTAGTAGTGTAGTCTGTAATAATTCACGATTTAAGATTTATCATTTTATGATTCAAGTTTCTTAAATCGTGCAGTATAATGCAAATTATAATCCTAACCTTTTCGGAAAATTATTAATAATGTTTTGTACTTTTGTGGATCTACATCTACAGAGTACAAGTGTACAACATTTTAATAATATCATCTAATAATATCATATCACCATAGACCTATAGGCTGCGATTAATGTATGTTATTGGCTTATTGCATACCTACCACCACGAGATCTTATAATAAAGTCTGTGATACCACAAACATCGGTTATCATTTATCAATTATCAGCCTCTGTCGTTGTTGTTGTTGTTGTTGTTACTTGATGGTTGTTTTCGTGGATTCTAATAAATAATAATAATGATAATCATTTGTAATCAGTAACTATGTGCGAAACGAAAAAAATTTAAAATATTACTTGTAAGACCAATTTTGTGTACCTATGAAATTTTTATTTTTTATCGAAACCGAAGTATAAAGAAAAAAATTTGCTCATGATTTTGACTATAAGTAGTTTGTTGATGATGTTTGCTAATCTCATGCAACAAACAAAAAAAATTATTCAAGAGAAGTATTTAAAAAATGACAGTGGAAATACTACAACGAACCCGATTGCAATTGAGGCTACAGACGAACAACTCGACGAAAAAACACAAGAATTGAAGGACCAAATCTATGGTGGGTGTCTCACTCTGTTTGATGATTAGACAATATTATTAATTGGTTTTAAAATTATTTTTAACAAACAGATATTATTAGAACAATTAAGGATCCAGAGAAACCTGCTACGCTGGAAGATCTCAATGTCGTGTATGAAAATGGAGTAGAGGTCAGTACTCAAATAATGATTTTATTAATTGGTAAATAAGTATCATAATATATTCTTTCATTAAACTTACACTTTGACTTGTGCATGCATGTCTATTTCTTCCTTTCACTCTAATCTTTTGTGGGGTCCGCAACTTTTGTGCATACAATTACATGTTTTATTTATATTTACCAATTTTTAATAGTTGGCCTAACTTCCAAGTTATTCAATGAATAAAAGAAGGAAAAAAATACCATTTTAAAATAACTGCTTATTATTACTCTTCATTACGTTTATTTATACTCTAAAATATCAGACTAGTTATCTAAAATCTATGGAATTTATTAGTTATTTATTTATGAATCATACAGTACTTAAGGATCGAATGTAAAATAAATGCATAAGTTAATTTTTGTACAATGAAATTGTACTACCATTAGACTTACGTTATAATATAATAAAACTAAATCAAATAAGTTTCTTAAAAAATGTTTACCGTTTTATTTCTATCAACATTGTGTTAATGCAAAACTATAAAAACGTAAACATGGTTGTACATTGATTTGAAATAATACACCTAAGAAATAATCAATTAAATTAAATTAAAACTTTTATGCATCTTATAACTCATAAAATGATTGTCATACATTCATCACCTATTCCACGGATTATACCATACTACCAGATTGATATTTCATGGTTATTTCCATGTGCTAAAATCATAAAATATGTCTCTTGTTCTACATAAAAATTGTTTAATAGACAACTTTGAAACTACTAATTTCAGGTAATTAATCAAAGAAACTTGAAACTATATACTGTCCGAATTGAATTTAATCCTACAGTACCACATTGCAGTTTAGCTACTCTAATTGGCCTTAGCATAAGGATTAAAGTTATAAGATCTATTTTGGAGAATGTTAAATTGGATATATACATTAAAGAAGGTGCTCACACGACTGAAGAAGAAAGTAAGTATAATTTTATGAATTATTATTAGTTTTTAACTATCAATATACTAATTCATTATATTTACAGTTAACAAACAAATAAACGATAAAGAGCGTGTTGCAGCTGCAATGGAAAATCCAAGTTTAAGAGATGTAGTGGAAAAATGTATAAAAGAAGAGGAATAAAAGTTAGTCTTAAGCACATATTGTTTATTATATATTTATGTTGAAGAAAAAGTTTATACGATGGTTTACACCTTTTTAATGGTCTATTGAAGTACATTTTATTAAATTATTTAAATTATATGTAAATATTATTGCAATATAGTAATTTATTGTAAATTGTTTAAAAATTTGATTATAAATCAATGACCAAGGAATGCAATATGACTTTTATAAATCAAAATACTCAGAATAATATTATGCTTTAAAATATAATAGTTGTCACACACAAAATTCCCAGTAAAAACCAAAAAAGTGGAACTGATTAAAAAATACTAAAAATTGATTCCTTTTAAAAAATGTTGTTATGTAACATCTTAAAAGTATGTAAAAATGTTATTAACATGTCTAGTTTTTGAAATATTTATTGTTCTTTGATAAAATAATTATTACTGCACGGCTGTAACTGAAAAAAATTTGTGTGCGTGTTCAACCCAAATGTATGAACTAACACTTCTTTTGTAGTTTTTAGTGATATCTGGGCGTTTTTGAAAATGAACAATCTTGTAGCAGAGAATTGGCATGAATTGATAGAATTTTAGGTTTAAATTTTTGGTACAGCTAATAATTTATTTGTTTGATTTTTATTAATTTGTTTTATTTACTATCTTTATTTATTTTACTTCATAAACGACCTTGTTCAGCTTTAGTTTTAACCATAGAACAACCTGCAATCATTTTGATATTTATAATTATTTTATAGGTACATTATAAACATGATTATTAATTATCTAAATAGATCAAAATAGTAATAATCGGATTTATATGATTTTATTTATTTTTTTGTTGTCACAGAAATTAGTCGTAAGCATAATTTTGTTACACATTTTTGGGCGTTGTACCTACAACTTGAAGAAATTTCACTTGGAGAATGTTGGGAGGAGGGTCCAACATTTTTTTTATCTGAATCTAGCCACTTCTCATTTTTACATTCAAAATATAAACTCTTTTTTACTTTTAAAAATTTCCGAGTGGCTGGTCTCTTGGACCCTCTGCAGTTACGGCCTTGTACAACTATGTAATTATTAATTATATAATATATTTGTAGTTATCCAGAAAAAAATTTACCCGACAGCTTTAAATTATAAATATATACCCATAATAAATAAATGCATAATATTCCGAGTATATAATTATACCATAATATATATTTTATATAAGTTTATTTCCATATAAATTAATATATTTTTTAATAAGACTTATGTTTTAATCAGCTATACCGAGTACTTGATTCATTGCTTTCATTTCTTTCTTTGTAAGTGGATTTAAAAATAACCCTTTCACAGGTTCTTTATATTCCATATCATTTAATTTATTCACTTCAACTTTAATGTCACTTCGAAGAATGTTCATACGATTATTTAAAGTAACTTGATCTGAAATTATTTACGTATTTTTAAACACGGGGATGATAAATTAATCAAACATTAATATAGGTAGTACCTGCTTGTAGCATAGTTTTAGCTTTTTCAACAGAAACTTTTACCATTGACAAGCCCACTGCCATCCATATCTTGTCTTCTGGTGTTTTATAGTTTGTTAATGCTCTAATCGCCATGCGATTACTATTTCTACTTTTATCCAAGGCAACCATTTCACTTTTATTAAGAAGTATTTTTTCAGCTTGTCTTTCTACTTGAAATAAGTATTCCATTGTTGTATTTTCATCAAACATAATGAATGAATTACTAAAAAAAAAAATTATTAAAAATGATAATTTTATTTTAATATATTTTATTACAATATTTATTTATCAACTCGTTGATAGATTGATAATAATAATAATAATTAATGGTAAAATATTTTGACCAATGTAACAGGAAAATGATCAGTATAAAGTATAAACACAGTTTTTTTTTAAATATATGTTTGTGATTACTAAAAATAAAGCATATCAAAAATAGTATAAATTTAAATTAATTATTATGTTATGAAATCCAGATTCACAAAAATTCAGTTTATATATAAATTATAACGACAATATTAAGTAATAAAAATAAAAATATTTTTGATACATTGTGTTGAAGATAATCAATTATAAAATTATATTTTCTAAAGTTTTTCCATTAATTTTTTAGTTATAGCCTTCAATGCTTGCTCTGCTATTTGTACTGCCATCATTGCTTGATCCATATTTGGTGGTAATCCATGGTACATTTTTTTCTGTTCAGATTTTAATTCAGAAGTTTCTGAACAGATTTCTTCTTGTTTTTTTTCAATGTCTGTTATTTTTTTGACCATCTTCACGATTTCATCACAGTTGTTTACAGTATGTATATTATCAATTGGTCTAATATTGATAGGTTCAGCTGTATAGCCTACAGGCGAGTAGTTAATATTAGATAATTCACATTTAAGATCATTCTGTTGATCAATTATTATTTTTAATTTATTTAAATGTTCATCAATGTCATCAATAAACTCTTTTTGCTTATTACATTTTTCAATCATTGACAAATATTTAGTGAATATGCTACTTGCATTATAATCATCAATACCGATTTCTTGTAGGATGTTTGCCGCAGATACTAACTGCACATTTTTTGATAAAAAGTTTTGAGAAATTCCGGTCTTATTAAAATAAAACAATTGTTCATTTTTCACATCTTCTTTTAAATTTGAAAGTTGTGTAGCATAGTCATGGTTTTCTCCTTCAATAGATAACGTTTTGACTATATATTTCATTTGATTGTATAACTCTTTGTTGTCTTTTAATTGTTTGACTTTATCACAACTGACTTCAAATTCACTTACCATTGATTTCATTCCCATATTTAATTTTTCTGTATCCGTAGTTTTTATATTTGATGCCATTCTATTTGTTGATATAGGTAGGTAATAGGTGTTTATAAATATATATTTCAATTTTAATATATTTACTTACTCAATCTGTCAAAACAAAAACACATTGCTTAGAATTCAATATAAATAATTTATTATGTCTGAGTTTAATTATTTAAAATAACCTTCACAATCTCATTCTATTTTAAAATAATTGTGAAATTTGATAAAAAATATTCATTTATTCATTTTACCAAACCTTATTATCGGGAACATAATAGATCATTTAGAATGTACAACAGTACAGCTAGTCAGATTGATCATCTACATACTCTGACAATTTATATATTTTTTAAGAAATCCAATGAGAACTTTTATATTATTATTTTTTTGTCTAAGTTTTTGCTACCTGCCTCCTAACTAGGTGGATATGATTAATTTTTGAAAATCAACTATACATAATATTCACAACTATGCAAAAGGAAATTTTCAGTGGTAATCACTTAAGAGAAAATGGAAACAAACTAAAAACATATAGGTAATGCATAACTAAATTACCGTACAAACATAACCATAGAGTATTTTATTACAAGCCTAAAAGCCTAATTGATATTATTTATCATCTATTATTATTATTTTATTGTCTGGAACTTTTTATTATATTTTCCGACAATAATGCAAGCAGCTGAACAAGCATAACTACCTATACCAATTTTACCACCCACCCACAGCTTTTAGTCTACATTTTCAAATTTTTTTTATGAATTTACCTATACCTAGTATAAATATCATTATTCAAAATTTTATATCTTCCTCAAAAAAAAAACGTACTTAGGCATGCCACTGCGAGCAGTAATGCAGTGTACTAAAAATACTCATTGAGTGTAAAACTCTACCTAATATTGCGTGATAAAAGTTTGTTAATGGTTAAATTATAAAAGTATTGTCATATTATTATGTATGCCATAATTGAACTTACATCAAAATCCTGTTTCAAAAATTAAATGGAAAAACAAAGTATAATTCACAGTATTATAATTCAAATGCTTTAAGTTTTTCAATATTGAACTCGATGCTTTAGAGAGTCAACTGTCAAGTCAGCAGTGACAGAAATCGTTGTTTATCAGTAATCTCAATTCGTGCTGTTTAGTAAAGTTGTTTACCACGATTTACTATAACTATTATCTTAAATCGTGGTGTTTACTACGCGCCACTTTGACAAATCATTTTTATCAGTAACCATTAATTTACTTTCTATTGACTATCAGTATGTCCAAAGTATATCTTCTAAATATTGACAATGTAATTTGTGATATGGGAAATGGTTAAACTGGTTAGCAACTGGTAAGTATTAACCTAAAATCTTTTATGATCATTGTAAATATTTTGGCGCCAATTTTGTTGATATATTTATATTTATTGTATTGTTATTGTTATTTGTCTCCGCAGTCCGCTCTCCAGTTCACCGCACTCCTTACTCTCCCATCGAGACTTGACACTTCGTTCTCCGGCAGACAGACCAGTGTTGAAATCTGAGATCAGAACTTAAAAGTCTGATCTTATGATTTTTATTTTTTTATTTCTTGCAACAAATTGTAATAATAATAAATAGACTAACTATTTGTTTTGTAATTATAGTTGTACTAAATCTTACAATTCATTCTACTTGTGTTTCTAAGGATATCAGGTAAATACAACTTCATAACTTATATTTGACTGAAGTTAATGATGTGTAATTAATATTGTATTGTGATTTAAGATATGTCTGGTCGCACACCTCAAAGAAATGGTAACACTACTCCAAGAGGAGACCGTACTCCACGGAATAGTGCTACTACACCAGGAGGAGGACAAACTCCTCGAAATAGTTCCACTACTCCAAGAAGTGGCCGAACTCCCACCAGAAATGGTACTACCCCATCAAGGGAAGAAAGGACTCCCACCAGAAATGGTACTACTACTCCAAGGGAAGGAAGGACTCCTTCTAGAAATAACATGACACCAAGAGCTAATGGCCGTTCACCTCATACCAGAACACCTGGTTCTGTTTCCAGTCGTCGATCAGGGGCTATAGTCTCTGAAGCTTCTTCACCCGCTCGTCGTTTTATGACTAGCCCTCTGCGAGGTTTGCGTACCAGTGAAGTAGACCTTAGTTCTCCGATAAACTATGGCTCTCCTTTAAGTTCTGTAGATTCTCGGGCTACAGGTTTCACAATGCGTAGTGGTGGTTCAGTTCAAAGAAATAACTTATCGGTTAATCGTCGGCAAAGGCAAGTGGATACTGCAAATTATGAAAATGGAGCTCCTCGTCCTGATCCTGAAAATCAAGATGTTGCTCCCAATTTAGTCATATGGGGTACGGATGTAGTAGTTGATAAATGTCGATTAAGATTCCAAAATTTTATTGAAACATTTTGTGTCAATGAATCTGAATTGCCTCATTATATGACTAAATTGAGTAATGTTTTGGAAATGGAAATTCCATATGTAGATATTAATTGTGGTCACTTACATCAATTCGATTCTGAACTTTATGATCAATTAATATGCTACCCACAAGAAGTTATTCCAGTATTTGATACAGTTGTTAATGAAGTATTTTTCACTAAATATCCAGCAGCTGATTTGACACATGTTACTAAGGCTCTTCAAGTGCGACCTTTCAATGTACAAAAAACTAAGAACATGCGATTCCTCAATCCTGAAGATATGGATCAACTAATAACCGTTACAGGAATGGTAATTCGATGTAGTGACATTATACCTGAGATGCGTGATGCATTTTTTCGTTGTATTGTATGTTCTTATACAACTATTGTGGAAATTGATCGTGGTAATATTGCTGAACCGACTCTATGTCCCCATTGTAATACTAATCATTGTTTTGAATTAGTACATAACCAATCTAATTTTACTGATAAACAATTGACTAAACTTCAAGAATCTCCTGATGAAATGCCTGCTGGTCAGACTCCACATACTGTAAATTTATACTCGTATAATGAACTTATTGAAACCGTGCAGGCTGGTGACCGTGTATCTGTAACAGGTATTTATCGAGCCGTTCCAATGCAAGTAAATCCTAGAATGAGAAACTTCCGTAGTGTATACAGAACTCACATCGACATTTTACACTTTTTGAAAAATAATGATAGCCGTATAACATTTGGTGTTGAGGAGAAAAATAAAATAAGTGAGGAACGGATTGAAGTGTTGCGACAATTATCTAAGACAGTAGATATTTATGATAGATTGTCAAATGCTTTGGCGCCTTCTATATATGAAAATTGCGATATAAAAAAAGGGATACTTATGCAGCTTTTTGGCGGGACCAGAAAAACTTCTATAAAGAAAAATCATTTAAGGTCAGAAATAAATATACTATTATGTGGTGATCCAGGTACAAGTAAATCACAGTTTTTATCCTATGTTTATGATATTGTACCCAGAAGTCAGTATACTAGTGGTAAAGGGTCTTCAGCTGTCGGTATGACGGCTTATGTAATTAGAGATCCAGAAACCAGGCAACTGGTTTTACAGACCGGAGCTTTAGTTTTGGCTGATAATGGAGTTTGTTGCATTGATGAATTCGATAAAATGAGTGAGTCAGCCAGGAGTGTATTGCATGAAGTTATGGAACAACAAACTTTAAGTATTGCCAAAGCAGGCATTATTTGTCAATTAAATGCCAGAACTTCCATTTTAGCTGCTGCAAACCCGTGTGAATCGCAGTGGAATAAAAATAAGACCATTATAGAAAATATACAACTTCCTCACACGCTGTTATCCAGATTCGATTTAATATTTTTAATGTTGGATCCACAAAACGAACAGTATGATAGAAGATTAGCCAATCACTTGGTATCTTTGTATTACCAAAATGAACACTATGAGCGTGATGAGCAAATGGATACTAGCCTACTACAAGATTATATAACTTATGGACGAGAAACATTTCAACCTATTTTGAATGAGGAAAGCAGACAGAAACTTATCCAATATTATGTGAACATGAGAACTATTGGAAGTGGTAGAGGGCAAGTATCTGCATATCCAAGACAGTTAGAATCTTTGATAAGGTTATCTGAAGCTCATGCAAAAATGAGATATTCAAATGTGGTAGAAATTACTGATGTTGATGAAGCTTGGAGATTATACCGAGAAGCACTAAAGCAAAGTGCTACGGATCCTCTTTCGGGCAAAATAGATGTTGGAATACTGACTACAGGATTGAGTTCAGCCGCAAGACAAAGACGACACGACCTTGCAGAATATTTGTCGAAAGTTATATCAAGCCAACCAAAATCTACTATATTTAACTATCAAAAATTATTAAGTGAAGCTAAATCAGCTTTTCCATTTCAAGTAACCAGAGAAATGTTAGATGATGCTCTTAAGGAAGTACAAGATTTGGGACAAATTATGGTTACAGGAAGAACCACTATTCGTCGTATTTAAGCTAATTAATAATTTATACTTTTTTACAATCATTTCTGTTTTAATTATTATAAATGACATGTTTATTTTTATATTTTAGGTATGTAGATAATTAAAATATTTTATTCGAAATCATTAATAAAAAAATTTCATTCAAACATTAACAAATAGTTACTTTATTGACAAACTTTTTCCCACTCCACAAAATGTTCAACTGTATTTATTTTGGATTGTAATAATATGACCATAAGTAATAAAAAAATAATATTTATACTTCATAATGTATATAATATACATTTTTAGCACTGATTTAGTAATTTAATTTATTATCTAACAACATCATTTCTGTAAAAAATATGGAAACTCACAGAATTGAATTTTATATTTTTTAAGTGTTAAAACAAATTGGTACACCTTATAAAAATGATAACATTTTACAAGTTGTTTGCATTATGTCAAATGATTAATGGTCATTAAAACTATATTGAGTTAAAAATTTAATTTTGTTCAAAAATATTAACAAAACAAAAAAAAATTAAATTAAAACATCATTAAGTTTTGTTAACATGTATTTAAAATAGTTGATAAACTTTTACACTTGAGCAGCTTTCTTGGCTTTAACTATTTCAACGATTTCTTTATATCTTTTCATACATTCCTTTTTCGTTCTTGTTGGAACACATTCTGCTATTCTATCCCAACGTTCTTTTACTGCATTTGGATATGTTTTAAGAGCTTGTTCCAATAATTTTTGCTCATCCGCCGACCATCCAACTGGACGTTCTGAAACTACTTCAGGTATTTGCGATTCACATTTTTTTTCCTTTTCAAATTGATCATACGCATTGGCATTCATTTCAGATTTTAAAGCATTGTCAGTGAAGTTAGTATTTTGAAGAGATTTAGCTTTTGCTAATACTTGTTTGGCATTTCGATCACCATTTTTACTATGTTGGTTGATAAAATTTGCAACAGCTTCCCAACGTTGGCTTGTACCGGCTGGAAACAAGTTTACCGCTTTAATCAATAATTGAACATCATCTGTTTCCCAATCATTATTGTTTTTTTCAACAATTTTGATATCATTTTTAATAACATTATTCATTTCAACTCTGCATTCCATTTGTTTAAGTTTTTCTATTAATGCTTTGCGACCTTCTATTTGGAGGGCACTGGCCAATTGTTTAAGTTGTATGGCAGAAAGTTGATCACAAATTTTTTCAACACCAGACATTATTTCAATAACATTATCACCGTGCTGTATATAGTAATTATTTGTTTTACATAAATCACGAATATGTTTACGTTCCTTTTTCAAAGCTTTCTTTTGACTTTCTTTTTCTGCCTTAAGTGCATTCCGTTGTGCCTTTTCTGCAGCCTCGCGTTCATCTTTTTCTTTTTGTACTTTGGCTTCCTCTTCTTCTCTTAGTCTAATTTCTTCTTCTTGTTTTTGTCTAATTGCATCTTTTTTGGCTTGTTTCACAGCTGCTTTCCGTTCTTGTTCCTCCTTTTTAAATTTTAAAAGTCTTGGATCATTGGCATATGCTAGGTCAACTAACTGTCTAATACGAGTACTCTCTTCTTTTTTTAACTTAGTACGATTTGCACGATTTTGTTTTTCAATCCATCTTCGTTCTTCACGATCTGAGGCCTGTTCACGATCTTCTTCATCAAGATAAGAAAATTCTCTCCATGAATTAAAACCATACCAAGAATTGTAGAAACGATCAACATGATCACGGCTACTATCTATATCTCCTAAAAGTGGAACAGAACTTTGTTCTGACCACATACTATTACGAACAAATACCGGTCCAAATAATTGAAAGAAGTCAGATTTTTTTGCCATTTCCTTGGAAGGAATACTGTTGTCAAATTTAGGATCAATTGAATCATAGGCACGTCTTTTAGTTTTATTTCCAAGAGTTTCCCAAGCTTTAGTGATGCATGTAAAATAATCATCATCTCCTTGAACTTTCTCACCAAGCTTTTTTCTTTTATCTGGATGATGATTAAGAACTCTACGTCTATAAGCACTTTTAATTTGTGCTTCAGTGGCTTTATACCGCAATTTTGATAATCCTAAGACTCTGAAATTGAATAAAAACCAAAATTATTTTTTTAATTAAATAATATTATACAAAAAAAAAAACACTTAACAAAATTGGAAAATATTATTTAAACTATATGGTTTTTTTTTACATTTTTTTTTAAAACTTACATACTTTAATAAATTTTAATACAATGGACATTTATAAGTCATATTTGATTTCAACCATTTCAGATATCATGTTTAACATTTATCTTATACATAAGAATACCAATTTTTAAAAACTATTCATGAACAAAATTGGATATATGCCAAATAAAAACAAGTAACTAAATATAGTAGTAGGGAGTGTGAATGGTAATCTTGATACCCTGCAAAAATTGTAAAGGTGCCTACTTTTATATTACATTTATAGTTTTTAATATTAAAATTAAAAACATCTATTAACAATTAATATGATTGACAGTAGTGGCGTATTTATGTATATGCACTGTAGGCACTTTCATACAGAAGCAAAATTCACAAATTTTTTTTTTTATTGCGCCCATAATGTGTTTTTGTGGCTAAGCAGAATAAATTGATTTTTATATTAGCTAAATATAATTAATTTTAAGTAAAAATTTTAATAATTTAAATATTTAAGTTGTTTTTTCATCATTATTGGGTATAGCAAAATAATGGATAGGTTAGTATCAAGAAACAGAAATTTATTGTATCAGTACAATTTTATATTTAAAACCTTGTATAATAAAAAATGAAACAGATTTATTCATCACTCAACTACCTATAAGTTTTTAATATTGTTATGCCCTAATTATTATTTAAAATAACTGTAATAGTTCAGTGTATTATCCAAATTTGTAATGATAATTACAGATGACTTATATACTACTAAATATATGTTTTATAATTACTGATAATGATCTTGATCTTTCCATTCCTTAGGATCTAAAGTTTTTAGATAAATTGTATCCGATTCAGTTTCTTCATCGATGAATGATTCGTTTGTATCTTCTACTTCTTCACCGTTAGTTAAACATTTGTCTTGAACAGTGGAACCTAATAAATGTCTCAATATCCATGGTCCGACTGTTTCCACCGTACGATGTTGAACATTTAATATAGGTGGTCTCTCTTTGTCTTTCATTATATATGTAGGTAATTTGACGACGTACTATATTCACAATCTAAGTTATATGCGCATAATCTGAAATGACATATATAACTTGAATTAGAAAAAAAAAAATTTACCCATGTAAAACATACTGGTTTAAGTTAAGACCTATATTTTTGTAACTTGAGTTAAGTCAACACAGATTTGTATTAAATAGTCTATGTATACAATCGACAAATTGTACTTACCCTCAAATTGTTAAATAACGAACTAAATGTACATCGAACACACATTAATGTTAATTATGCAGTAAGCACTACGGTCTACGAGGACTTCAAGCAATTTGAAATTCTCAAAAAAAAATAATTTTTTTGAATATAGCAATTCTCGTCTCGGAATTTGTAGGTTATGTGCTTTGAACAATTCAAGGACATTTCATAAAATATTTAAAAAGTGAAGATACGCGAGTTTAGAACGTCTTTGTAATTCTTTCATAATTATTACGGGCTATGGTGAACCACTTGTTTGCACCAGGCGTGTATTACGTCCAACTACAGAACAATACCGGCGGGCGACAATGATAAATTATATTGGTATGTGGTATGTCAGCAACGCACTGATTTTTAAGCAAATCGCGCATCCACCCGACCACCCTCCGCCCGTCAATTTCTCATTGGTCGGCCGCCGCCGCCGCGATCGTACCCATCTCATAAGCCACTGCTTAATGCTTGTAGTATACTAGTATGACCAATATTCTTATATAAACTTGGATCATAAACATAGTAATTACTAATTAGGAATTAGTAGTATTATATATTTTAAATCTCTAATGGCATCTTGGAATTTTACCCACACCACCAACACAGTACATGATTTTACTGGTAGAGTACCAAAACGTCAGAGTAAAAATGTCGGTACTAGGTAGTTAAAAAGTCAACGGTAAGACAGTCCGAAGTTTGGACTTTTTTAACCACGATATTGTTTTACAATACGATCAACAATTTCAACTTCAAACGCTCATTATAAAATATTCATGTGATTGTTTTAGATTCTGAGCAGAGCGATTTGATTTTAAGTTGATGTTATTTTTTATTTATGTTTTTCATCACATTTTGGGGCACTAAAAATGTTTCCATTTCCTACTTCAGCATTTTTTCTGGTAGGAAAGTGAATTCTAATTGGTACTTTGGTGGCTCGATATAACGAAGGAAACCGTCATTCACTCATTTCCTTGAAAATCTTGTGGTATAACGAATAACTAAATGTATTTTGGTCCTCTCGATATAACGCAGTTTCTTTAGCCAAAGCTCTCTCTTGATAATACGAATTAATAATTTTTATTAATATAAAGACGGGATTCCACGACTCGTGTATTTGACAAATATTTGGTATTCGGTATTTGTTATTCCCTAACTTCCCGTTGATTGTGGGTATAACTTGCGGATTATTCGAGTATTCGTGGATATTCGTCAAATACACGACTACACGAGTCGTGGGATCCCACTTTTAGATACACGTTTGATGGTGTATACTGTATACGAAAAATATAAAATAAAAATAAATGGCTTGTTATTACTGAGGTTTCCGGCAATTATCATGCGGTAAGATAAAATTCATGTAAGGTAATGACGAAGAAGAACAAAGGCGCAAACAGGGAGGGATTTGGGTGGGCTAAGCCCCCCTAGTTTTATCCGTTGCCCCCAGTTTTTTAATAATATTTTAGCTTAAGATATGAATTATCAGTGTTTCTGCTGTTTTGACAATTTTAGCCATATACAATATTATACATTTATACGTAATATTATAATATAACGAGTAGACATTACACGATACAAGACCGGATTAACGAGTAATATTACGACGCACAATGTATATGTCAGATGTCCCTGATTTCACCGACTATAATATAATGATATAAGAAATTTTCAAAGCCGTGATAAACGGATGGACAATAAAATATTATATTATTGTTAATTTATTCAATGAACAATTTTTTTGGTCAGAATAACCAATTTAAAATTTACTCAATTTGTAACATGTAAATATATAGCAGTATAGTACTGCTTATTACAACTTATATTTTCATAGACATCAAGACATTCATTTATGTAAATTAATATTACTGTTTTAAATTTGATTTGAATATTTTCAATGTTCATAATATACTGATTACTGGTAAATGGTAATACGTTGTTTGTACCAACTACCAGTTGACTATATAGTCAACGGTTTAAAAAAAAAACGATTTGTAACCAACTTCCAACATGACGTAGTAATTACTGCTCGTTTACTTTTTTTCAATAATTTGACTCCATGGAAATACGTTTTATTTTTGCGAATATTTTACATGTTTGATTTTATCTTATCAGCCTACCTAATAAGTAATATTTATTATTTGATATCCTCCATGATAAATTGAAACCTGAGCACTGGAATTCAAAATTATTTTTTTATTTCGCTTAACATAAAATTCGTACGTTAATTTTTCTCAGATTGTGAAAGAAATCATAATTATGACTACCCCATCATCCACAACCAGCCAAAAACACAAAGCGTTTTCTGGGGAGCCTATGCGAGACAAACCAGTTGAAGACCTCGCTGGTATCGGACCCGTACTGGCAACTAGACTAAAAGAACAAGGATTCAACAAAGTAAGTAAAAATATAAGACTTTTTTATAATTTACCTAAATTATAATATCAACTGTTATATTTTATAAATTATTGCTGCATCGTTAAAACATTTATATTTTACATTCTGATTTAGGGTGTCTGTGACGGTTTTTCCAATTTTCCGATATTCAGTCAAATTTAAAAATTATATTTATATTTTATTTACTACTTACTTCTTTAATTATCCACTAATCTACAGCTTGATACCTATTTAGGGGGGGGGGAGGGCTCGTTAATACTGTGTATTATATTGATGAATTTAACTTGAAAGGAAAAACTCTCACGCCCTGTAGAAAAGTCGAATTTATTATTTATCGTAATATTTTTTTTTATTTGAAAAGAGAACATTTTTCACGTCGAATCCAAGGCCGAATTTTCATTTTACTTTAAAAACTGATAGTAAAATATGAAAAAGAACGATAATTGTGCATTTATTTTGAAAATCAGGTTTCGTTGGTCTCTTATTTAAAAAAAAAAAATGAACAAAATCAGACTATTTTATAGGGCATGAAAGTTCTAAGAATTACATTAATTTATTATTTTTTTTCTATACCAACAGGAATTATTATTATTTTTTTTGTTTCAGGCTTACAATGTATTGGGTCAATTTCTTCTTTTACAGATGGATCAAGAGTTATTCTGTGACTGGTTAAAAGATACCATAAAAGCTAACTCAAAACAATCAAAAGATTGTCATTCTTGCTTAAAAGCATGGTGTGATGAATTTTTGTAGATGAATTTTATATTTGGTAATTCTAATTATAAATTCTTATGTTATGTTTTGTTTCATTAAAATTATGTGTATTCATTATTAAATATAAGTGAAATATTCCATATAACTTATATACGTAAGATATTAAAAATGTCTAATTCTATAATTCATTAAAAAATAATAAAATAGATACATTAATATTTATAAATCACTTTATTTATAATATATATTTTTTTATAATTTCATATTGACAAAAAATAAATCTAACCTATGGTCATAAAATGAACATGTAGCAATTATTTTTTTGTTTTTTGATTTTGAGTCATGTTCCAATTGGTTATCAAATTGGTGACACCAATCGGCTCCATAGTAAAGCCTATTGTTTTTTTCACCAAAAGATTGACAAATATTAGCTAAATTTAATGATGTGTCTATTATATGCGCACCATTAAACATTGAAGCACTTAAAAGATATTCTTCTTTATTAGGTTCCCATTTCAATCTCCAAATTCCACCATCAACTTTCACACTATTGTAACTATGCTTCATATTACGTACATCCCACAGCCTTATATTTTCATCATAACTAAAAATTTGATAAATTACATTAATGTATTGATATTTATTTACAAAAATAAACTTACCTTCCTGTGACAATTATATTTTCTCGAATTTTATTGGATGAGCAAGTTGTTACTCCTTGTTCATGCTCTTTATTTTCAAATACAGGTTTATCAAATTGTAAACGTTGGTCATAACACTTGAATTTACAATCGTCACCACCTAAAATTTGAAATATTATTTAGGAACCTACTAAAATACAAATTAATTATATACTCAATAACTAAACAAATCCCAATAATAAATACCAGTGAATAAAATGTTTGGTTCCCAATCATTATAAGCTACTATCCAAGATTCAAAACCATGAGCTTTAAAGCTGCGCATGAGTTGATCGTTTAAATTTACTAAAGTAATATAACCACATGAGTCACTAAATGCAATACTTTGTGATCCGTTTTCATAAGGGCGAGACCAAGCAATTGATAAACTCATATGAGTTTCACCATCAGTTTTTGGAAGATCAAAACTAGTGAACAAACTTAAAGACAAATCAGTTCCATTTTCATCTAAAAAATATAACAATTAATTTGATGTATTGTCATTTGTCTTATGATTATTTGGTAATTATTGAATATGAAACCTTACCCAAGCGATATACACTAACATGCTTCCCAGACAATGCAGCTGCTAGTAATATTTGTCCAGAAACAATAAAAGAATTCCATTTTAAATCCAACACCGCATCTTCGGGAGTACTCTGGATCAATTTGATCTTATTTTCACTGTCTAAAGAGAATAAATTGATAGTGCCAGTTTTTGTTTTGGATGCCTCGTCAAGCTTATAAGTTCCACATACAAATACATTGCTGTATTTTGGTATTGGACACCATTCTACAGAATCTGCAGGATAAATAGTATCATATGACGCAAAAAGCTCCATACTATTATAGTTCATAGAAACCTGTAAAAAAATCAATTTTAAATTTACCTGATGAAGATTATTCTTACTAGCAGTACTTGATTTGGGAACAAATAAGTAGGGGGTTGCAAAAGTATAAAAAAAATGTGCATAGTGCATACCGGAGTATTTAAATGCCTTATAGATTAGGATATAATTAGAAAAGGAATACAGACAAATATTTATTTAAAGTGGAACCTCATGCCTCCCTCTCCACACTAAAAAAAAAAAATCAAGCACTGCTTACAATTGTCTCCTAATCGCAAAGACTTCCATAATATTGAAAATTATATTTCTTCAAAACTTGTATTAAAACAATGTTTATATTTTGTAGCTGATTCCTAACATATTATATTTAAACGTGTCTACAACTGTAATGGTTGTTAATTTTACATAAAACCAGTTATTTATTAATTAAAAATTAATTTCCTAATTTCTTGTAATTAATAATTTGATTTTAAAAATCATTAAAATTTGTGAGGCAGATTATTCTGTTAACTAAATATATAGAGTTATACATTTAAATCATCTATACCATTTATTAATTATCGTGGGCCAAGTTATGCAGTGGTATTTAAATTATTAACATTTTTGTTTATTTTGAAAAAAATTATTTCATCAAAAACATGATTTATACAGGGTGTCAGACTTGAACTGGGTCTTATCAATTTTTAATATTTTTTTGTATAATATAATGTATTGACTCTTGCGATACACCATCACATATTAAATAACAATTTTTAATAATTTTAAATACATTTTTTTTGAAAAATTAAAAATAGCTAATTAGTAAATTTGATTTTTAGAAAAATTTTGACTGTAACAACATTTATTCAAGTCATGTAGTTTATTTTTATGATTTTTAAATGTCCAAATTTTAAGTAACTCATTAATTTGAATTTTGAATAGAAATCTTTAAAAAAATATATATAATCTACAAGTAATTATTCAAAAAATGCTCATAAAATATTTAAAAAAATGAACCTTATTTTAAATTTTCAATCCTTAGCTATAATAGTTAAAAATGTGTTACTGTTTGTTGATAAATTTTATCAAATTTCAAACTTTAATTGCTTATAAAAACAATTGTGACTATATGTTTTTAATATTTATCAATTGTTTATGCAACATTATATTAAGAGCCTTGTACTAAATTTTCAAGCTTTTTGATCCAACAAATAAAATTGTATTGGCATTAAAGAAAATTTGGAAACTCAAAATGTCCGTAAACCGCCCATAACAAGTCAAAGTATTATTTGGAAAGTTTTTTTGTGTATAGAAAATGTCAATATAAACATTCAGCGAACATTTCATGTATCTATGGTTATTTGTCTTAGAATTAGGAGTTATGAAAATCGATTTTGTCTATAACTGATTTTGTGTAAAAATTCCTGTTATTCCTGGTGCTTTTAAAAATTATTATGAATTTCAAATTTTGACCTCCGAATGCACCAACTACATTCACTTTTCCATCGAACAAACCGTCGAAGAAAATCAAAGCAATTTTACTGCCCCAAACGGTGATGACAGACAAAAAAAAAAAATATATATAAAAAAAACACATAACATGTAAAATCAATACATTCATCGTTCAGCTCAGAATCTAAAACTTATAAAAATAATGAGCAATAAAATATAGTTTAACTTTTATTTTGTCCAGTGTCGTTTTAGATGAGGTCTACGATAATTATTGTAAATGAAACTTCAACTTCTGTAAATTTTTTTTATTTTAAAATATTAAGGCAATGTGGGGTGCCTTCAGCATACCTCACTATTGCAGGGCTAAAATATTTAGGATTTGCCATCTAGCCAGTAAAAAATAGACGGAAGCAATAAAAGCCTACTCAATAAAAAAAAAAATCAGTTTAAAAATAAATTTATTTATAATTTATGTGTTGAAAAAATTTGTGGATTGTGACTCAGAAAGTTTATTTGTTACATTAACATAACTGATAGTGGAGGTTGCATCGCTTTCAATATTTAATGCAGTATTTATGCCAATATAATAAATTATAATATTACAGATTATGGTATAATAAATCACAAAATATAAAAATATAATAATAAATTGTAGTCAATTGAGTTATAAAATGATAAAAACAATGAACATTTAAAACACGGCTCCCCTAAATATGGCTAAATATACCCACAGATATTGGCGCCCTGGCCATTAGTTTACACATAGATATTTTGATGGTAATTCAAGGACTAATTATATTACATTCTAATTAAATTATTAATATTAATATAAGCTAATATAATCCACAAAAAAAGATACAGATTATTTATTATTATGTTTATAAATTTAAACACAACATGAAATTCATTTTTAACTGGTAGGTACATTTGTGAATATTCATGTTTTAATTATTATTTTAATCTAATTAACATTTTACGTTGCATAATGTGTTGTATTTCACCTCTCCTGATCATCAAGTATATAACTTTATCTATGGCTCTTTGTGGGTATTTTTGTCTCAAAAAATCTTGAATAATACTGAATTCAGACACTTGAGATCCAATTGGAAATCGACGTTTCAACTGCTTTTCAATTCTCTGTAGTGTTTCTGTATCTTCTTCAGTTGAAAATCCTTCTACGCCAGACAAACAACCTGATGTAGCTGCACTCAGAGTAGATACTTGAAACAATCTTAACGCTTCGTCAACATGACTGTCAGTAGCGAAAGGTTGCAATTGCATTTTAGCTAATGATTCTGCAATACGAATTATAGCTTCAAGCTGTCTGACAGTAATAGGAATGGCAAGTTTTTTCTCAGATTCCAATTCATGACACCCAGTTCTCATAATTACATAACGACTTTTAAGCTTCTCACCAGCTTCTTCAGATAATCGAGGTCCACAGCGTCGGCGACAGTAATTTATTAACTTTTTGATAGTTGCCAATGGTAATTCTCCTTCAACTTCTTGTTTCGCTTGACCATTCATTAAATGTACATTCATAATATGCTTAGCCAATGTCATATCTCTATTTTGATCATGTTCATCTTTAATAATAAATATCATGTCAAACCTGAAAAAAATGTATTTATTTTTCATTAAAATCTCAGACCAAATAATAAGCATTTAATATTATACTAGGTACCTAGATAAAATTGTAGGCATGAAATCAATATTATCTTCGCCTTTACTGTCATCCCATCGACCAAATACCGAATTTGCAGCAGCCATCACCGAACAACGACTGTTAAGAGTAGTTGTAATGCCTGCCTTAGCTATTGATATGGTTTGCTGCTCCATAGCTTCATGAATCGCAACTCTATCACCTTCTCTCATCTTGTCAAATTCATCAATACAAACTACACCACTATCAGCCAAAACCATTGCTCCACCTTCTACCACAAAATTATGAGATGTTGGATCACGAGTTACGGAAGCTGTGAGACCAGCAGCTGAAGAACCTTTACCAGATGTGTATACACCAATTGGAGAAACTTGTTGCACAAACTTTAAAAGTTGCGATTTAGCTGTACCAGGATCTCCCAAAAGCAATAAATTTATGTCTCCACGACGAGTTAAACCATCAGGAAGTCTTTTTCGAGAACCTCCAAACAGCAGACAAGCTATCGCTTTTTTTATATCACTAAACCCAAAAATAGATGGTGCTATAGACTTGGCAACACGGTCATAAATATCAGGAGATGATGACAATTTTCTGAATAGTTCTTCTTCTTCAACAGAAGTAGGTGATAAAAAAGTAGAAGCTCCAACATTATCATCCAATTGGAAACCTAAAACTCTTAAATATGGAGCACGCACACCAACCACAGTACGAGAATTTTCAGTAATATTTTGTTTTTTTGCAGTCTTGACCTGAAAATATATTAATTTAAAACTAAAATATAAATCGACAAATCAAATTATCTATTTTTAAATAAATTTTACCTTTTTTATAGAATAAACACCAACCACCATCACACGGTTTCCTGGAACTACACGTTCACACAAGTAGCGATCACAATATAACTGTACATGTCGTGGCATTTCTCCTTGAGGTGTTGAGTCACTCAATTCTTGTAATTTTAAAATTTGAGAATCAACGCACTTGCATTTATCTGGTATAATAAAATATGGATCCAAAGGGCATTGTGGGCGACCAGCTTGTTCAGTGGTACATTTTCTTGGCAAGATATAACCGTCCATACCAGGTTTCACAGGTAAATGTGGTACTACATTACGACAAGATCGACATTGCAATGTTATCTGTGTAGCCTTAGCTCGAATACTTGATGCTGATACTATAATACCAGGAATTTTGACCAGTCGAGAAACTGACTCAGATTTAATAGAACGCAAATTAGAAGCCAATGAATTTGTTGACAGTAATATTTGAACACGCTCAATATCTTCCAAGTTATCTGAAGCAAGCAATTCTTTTGCTAACTCTGTCGCAGCTTCTTCAAATGCCGGCAAATGTTCCACTGGCTGTTTGTATAACTTATCTGCAAGATTTTCATCGAATCCAGCTAAATCCTCAACATTTATTTCCAAGCAAAATTGACCCAAGTTACAATTTCGTTTTAATGTATCTCTATACTTGTAGTTAAAATTGTCTTCGTTGTATGTTTTTAAGAATTCTTTGAACGATTTTTTTATTGTTCTTATGTTCATCAATGAAGACGCCAAATTATCATCGTCACCGAATGTGTCAGAGAAAAATATACCAGGTGTATCAAACCCTTCCATATTTATTTGATTAAGTTACAACAATTTTTAAAACACTACAAATTTTTTTTAAAAAACGTCACACTTTACCTCGTAGAAAAATATTGAAACGTGAAACGATTTTAAACAATAAATAGTAAAAATTAAAATTAAACACAACACTGGACACTCTGAAATTTAAAAAAATGGTATGGTAGCAATTTAAACCCTAATATTATAGAGCGTAGGCACTATAGACATTAGCGAATATGAAAGAATAGTGAAAACCATACACTATACCTGTTTTACTATTTCCCAAATTCCTAAACAAAGCACTTGATAGTTGTTGATACCCAATGGTAAATGGCGGGAAACATTGTTATTAGTACCCAGTAGGAAGTTAGCAACACGGAATCATTTTACAAACCGATTGTGAAGGCAAAGTTAGTTGTGTTTTGTACAAATCAAAAAAACAACTCGTAGTAGAAAAATGAAAAACCATTTTTAAATATAAAATATTCAATAAAAAATTTATAAGATATTACACCGTCAAATATAGATTAGCATATTAAATCCTAATTCCCCATGATATCTATGAATTATGATGGACCATAACCATAATGCAATCGCTCAAATCAGTGTTTATCAAATGTACTTTCTGTGTTACGTACTATTTTTTTTATATATGTAGTGGCTGTAGTGCTTTATATTGTTACGTACTTACATCTTTAAAGTATCATTCCTAATTCATAATATATTAATATCACACATGACACAATAGGTATTTGGTCATTATATTATGGATTGATTGTAGTGAACATATCCTAACAATACTATATAGTTGTGTATTTATTTGTTTTCATAATAAATACGTCGCACAATCATACAATTGCCGACGAATATGATGATGTGTGCTATAAGTTATCTAAATATTGAAATATATAATATTAATTTAAATTCGTTGGCTCATTACCTGAAGACCGAAAAGCAATTGGATTATGATTTAAAAATAATAATTTGATTTCTTATAACAGAAACTTCAAATAATAAGAAATTTAACTGTGATTTTTACACACACTTTAAAAATTAAAACTAAGTTTTAACTGAATAACAAACGATATCCCATGTCCAGATCACGAATTTAGATATACTTAATAAGATGACTTAATTCTTAATTCATACTCAACATTAACAAATGAAACGATTTTATCAGTTTGTGACTACTGACTAAAATGTACCTACTGTTAACAAGTAACAACTTTGATATGAAATTTTAAATTACAAACAATACGAACAAGATTACTAT
This sequence comes from Nasonovia ribisnigri, assembly GCA_027563435.1. Lineage (NCBI taxonomy): Eukaryota > Metazoa > Arthropoda > Insecta > Hemiptera > Aphididae > Nasonovia > Nasonovia ribisnigri. The sequence continues at coordinate 163,595 of JANEHU010000796.1, forward strand.
AATCCTATGCTCTGAAATCTAAAATTCTAAACCTCGAAATAGAGTGTGATGTATTACTGTTTTAGTAATGCTATTATAAAATTGAATAAAATGATAGTTACAAAGAACGTCATTCTGAGCTGAATGTTATTCTCTATCTATTATATAAAGAATGAAAAAAATGCACGTTTACAATAATTTAAAAAGTATATAGGAATGGAATTAACTCCAATAAATAATGAATATCCGAGTAACCGCTTTTATTTAAAAAAAAATACCTAACCCATACATTTACACATTGTTGTAGGGCTTAAATAATATATTCAATGTTCCAAGTCCACAGATATATAATACAATGTGGTAATAAGAAAAAAATCCCCAAAGCCAATACTTATATATAGTTGTACATCTTAAAATATTCATAACTCGCTTTAAAATTAAAATATAATAAAAGCCAATGATATTGCCTAGATAATAATTTTATCTTTACATTTTATAAGAGGTCAATTCACTCTATTTTTTAAACTACCCAACGTGATCTGCTGAGCGTAACATTTTTCGATTTTTAAAAGAGTTATTTTTTTTTTATCAAAAACTACTTAAATATTTATATTTTATATATTATATTATTGTACAAGTATTTTTGTGGACACACAGTACATTATTTGCCGTTTCCACTTCATGAAATGGACAACTTTTCATGAATAGATCGACTAGATCGATTTCATATAAGTAGTATGAGTAGTTATCCTGTTTCTGATCAGACATCAAAATTATATAATAAACAAATATTAAACATGACTGACTTTAAAAAGTATCCAACTGATACTTTAATTTTACAGTAAAATCTAGACGAATTACTTGGGGTCGTCAAAATTACCTCCCACTAGATATAAATAATTGTACTGTTGTCTGTTATAGCTTTTTCTCATCGAGATTATGTTATTACTTATATAATTATAAAATTGATAATTGTAGTATATTATCATATTAATATACTTAAGTTAAAAAATCATTTAAGATTTGGTGATTCATAAACAGAAATACGATAAAATTTAAAAATATTAACTCATTTAAAACATTATATTATTCAATTACACTGATATATTAATGTCAAATTGAGATTCTATTAACTGTTCTATTATTACTAGAGGGTACCTACCCGTTTATAAATATATATATAGCAGTATCATATAATATAATATGTAGGTAGGTACCTATTTGTCAAAATTCTAATAATATAATAATTATCAATTGCATTTTATATTTTTTATTATTATTAAATACTATACTATTTTTAACAGCTGTATCCAACTGCTAGGTATAACTTTGGGGATTTTTTTTCTTAGATTCATAATATATTAACTATTATGTATCTGTATTATACCCTTATAAAAAACCAATGTAATATTGATAATTTTTTAATTATAATTAAAATAAGTTATTTGATAATTTCTTGTTTTTTTTCTGCATAAACATGAAACTGATTCAATGATTAGGCATATGCGCAAGACGGAATTATACCCTGCAAAAGATTGAATAATTACAGGAAATATCACATAGACAAAAAATAATATAAATTAATAGTCAATATAGTTTTTCGGGTAAACTCCAAATTTTAAACCATTTTCATATATTAATATAATAAAATTAAGTGATTAACAAATTAAATATAGTGAAAATAATTTCTTTATTAAGTAATACCTGTATTCAATTGTGTAAAAACATATTGGGTATAATTAAAATAATTGTATGTCATATAATATTATCAATTAATACTGAAAAATACAAAATTAATTTTGTACATTAGTTACTCTTTTTTTGGTTCTACGGAACAAGTGATTATAAATATTATTTACTAAAATTTCTTATACAACAAACAACAAATTATAGTACATTTATAAAATTAATTGATTATGTTTTAATTCAATATTGTCTTTAGACATATTATTTAAATTTAAAGCATGGTAAACCCTGTAATATACAGTATCTAAATAAACTATAAATACTATTTTAAAACACAAAATTATTATGCAAAACAGAGACATTTACCATACTCAAAAATACATTTTAAATTTATTGAAGTATTAAACTAAATAATATTATATCATATTGTAATTTGTAAGTTATAAATTGTACACGAGTAAAAGTTTTTAAAATATAAGGTTTATATAATATAATATAATTATACCAAATTTTATAACTGTAAAAATATTATTTTATTTAATTGATTAAAACCAAAATAATTTATGACTTATCCCATTAACTTTAGCTAATATAATAACCTACCCTCAATTAAATCAAAAAATAATAATTATACAGTTCGTGTATCTAAAACTATAATTTAAAATAGTGCATGATTATCACAAAATAATTAATATAATACCCGTTTAGTATGAACTTTGTACAATTAAATAGAATATTTTGTATAATATGCATAAAAGTTTAAAAAAAATAATACAAATCAATGTAGTAACTAACCTTAATAAATATTTGTATAACATTTGATTCTTAAACATAGATAGTCTAACAAAAATAATGAAAATTGAACAGATACCCTGGTAGAATAAAAATGCAATTTTAAATTTAAAGGCCTCTGAAAATATCATTATCACTTTGTTACCATTTTAATGTTTAAAAAATATTATATTTGTTTATGAAAAATACTAGTAATACTACCCTTTATTTTACTACTGTCAGTCGTTAAATTAATAAGATCTTGTTTAATACAATTGTTTTCAATATATTTTTTAGGTGCAAACATACAATTTCAATTTTCGTGAAAATATTGCTACTTAAAATATTCTATGTACATTAAATAGAAAATAATTCATTTTAGTTCGAAAAATAAAAAAACAATTCTTCTTAAATAATTATTTAAATTATTTGTATTATACTTATTTATATATTGTTAGCTAAAAGCAATGATACTAAAAATAAATAAGTGTTAGGTATATTTTTTTTTGATCTAATATAGTGATTTTGTAAATAATTAGTTTAATTTCTGTTGTCTTCAGATAAAAAGAAAAAACCAAAAATTGTTTTAAACTTATTGATTATTTATGATATTTTTCTATGAAATAATATATGATACTTAAAGTTGTCTAGACACTTTTTCAACTTCTTTTAAACATTCACTTACTAATGCTTTAGCTTTATGAATTGACTTTTTCAACCTTTCAGTAGAGTTCTTACAACCTGTATAAATCGGTCGGATAGACCCAGACATTTCTTCAATAACCGTCAACAACTCTCTATATTTAGCCCAGCCATCTTCACTACTTAAAGAATCAATATCAAATGTTTTTTCAACATTTTCTAATTGACCAGATATTCGGTCTGCAGTAGTAGAAGGTGGAGGCATATGTTCATGTTTATAATGTTTAGTTTTGTTTTGTGTATTTTCTTTATTGTAATTCACTGCAGTCTTTTCTTTAGGTTGTTCATATGCATACGATTTTCTTTTATTAACTTGACTAAAATTCATTAACAATTCAGGATAGTTAAACGGCAAATTAAATGGCCATTGTTGTTCATATTGAGCACTATAATTAGGATAGTTATGATGTTTGCGATTCATTGTCAAGTCCAAGAGTGGATTGTAACTGTTCATATCATTCACCATGTGGTTTAATTGAGGCATACTGGGTTTTCCACGCTTGCGGGGTGCACCTCCTTGTGCATTTGACGGCAATGAGTGTTTGTTTTTTGATTTTCCACTGCTAGTATTTGGTACTAACGATAATGATACTGTACTTTGTGGGGAAGTAGAAGAAACTGCATACTGGCTGTTGGATTTTGAACTTTGTGATATGGGTATGATGGTCAATTCTGAATGGCATCCCATATTGCCAGACTTAATTGCTTCCAATAAACTATTTTCCATGATATCAATTTTTATATTTTTCTCCCTGAGAAACATAACAAAAAAATACTGAATGAGAATTTATATAATACAAAAAATAAGTAACTCCTAACACTGTTTCATTAAGATATATAATTAGGTTTTCACACTTCATGAGCACTAATGTATTTTAATTTAAATTGATAAACTACATAAATAAAAATAAAAATAATAGTAGAAAGGTCCTATAAAATTGTAATTATTAGTTTTACTTTTATTATAAAACAAATAATTAAATAACGTTTAGTTAATATATGGTGAAAGTTTAAATTTACTACGTAAATGACCTAATAAACTTGTACGATATTAATAATAATAGGTAATTGATATACACTTACTCTGTTTATAAATGTACAATTGTGAAATTTTAAGAAACTTAATTTATAATAACTTTCATATAACTGTGTAAATAACCATACGGCATAATTAAGTAACAATAATAATATAAAAAGACTTCTTTAGAAATTTCGTGGATCAAAACAATATAATGACTAAATATGCAATTACAATATTATTATTTATTAACTTATGGAAAAACAAACGTCATTTCGTCAATATCATATTATCATCTACAATATTTTTTATTCTACAAGCCACAATGGAAAGATCAAGATCGAGAATCAAGAGCGATAAGGTAAATTTATTATTTACTATTATTAAAAACGTTACTATGTTCATTTTGGAGTTTGGAGAAATAATTCATAATTTATTGATACTTGATAAGAAACAGAGGAAGTGTCGTCCTGTCATTTTGCTCGTTTGCACGAAACGTGACAATATGATATAAATATGTAATTACTAAATTACTATATACTATATTATACTATAATATGTCTATATAGTATATATAGTATATGTTACTATTTGTTAACTTAAGTAATTAATGTTCTATGTTGTTTCTCAAGTAACTACTTGTTTTTTATAATTACTAGTAGTTTTCAAAATGACGGGGGGAAAAAAAATAAGGAAAAACTGGAATTTTTACGCAAAATTGGTTTTCGATAAAATCGATTTTAGATTTTGGTGCAACTTGAAAACAAATAACCGTAGATACATCAAATTTTTACTGAATGTTTTACATCACATTTTGAACTGTTTACGGGTATATTCTATTTGTTGTGTAAACAGTTTAATAAACGGCTCCAAATATATTGTTATATGATGACATTTAAAAATATTAAAAATCCATAGTCACAATTTTTTTTATAAACATTTAAAGTTCTATTGTAGACAAAATACATAAAAATCACGAAAATGTGCAAACTATTTTATATTCAAAATTCATAAAAATTTTTCTTTTTAAATCTAAGATTTAAAAATTTAATACAAGATTCCTTATAAGTTTGTCTAATTGTATCAAAAAAAAATTTCTACTGGAAAGTCAAATTACATTTTTATGAACCTTTGAAGTTCAAATTTTACAATATTGGATATTCCTCGATCTCTCATGTAGCGATTTTCTTATTTTGTTGTAATTCAAAAACAAATAACTGTATATAGATACATGAAAATTTAACTGAATGTTTATATTTTAATTTTCTATACACTGTAAAATGTCGACTTATTTTGAGCTATTTACGGACATCAAATGTTTATACGACCATTTTTCATACAAGAGTACCTATATATTAAAAATTTACGGAATCTTTTTGAGCAATTTGTAAACATTTGAAATAATCAATTATTTTTTTTACAAATATCGATAAAAATACGTTTGTTTCACTGTGTCAAAAAGCTTCCTTCTAACTTAAAAGTTATTAATAAAATTTAAATTTAAAATGGTTTTAGTCCCGCCATCCTTATAATAATAATAAATACAAAATAATGAGTTTATTTATTAATTCGATATCTTAATACCATAATAAAAAAATGGAAAAATAATAAATACCTACATCGCATAAATATAGAAAAATATAATCATATTTATACATTGTTAAAAAATGTATAAAAATGTTTATGCTCTCCGTGATTCCCAAAATACACTAGTTTAAAAAAATTCTACTTTTCCTCTACGTTTAATGATATATATAAAGGGTTTTTTTAATTCGCATTTAAAGTTTAAATTTTAAGAAAATTTATCAAAATCACAACAATTTGCAAATTATTTTGTAGTTAAAAATGTATAAAAGTAAAGTATTCTATTTTTATAGCTAAGGATTGAATACTGTACCCTAAATATCTAAAGAATATTTTTTTTTTCACAAATTTTGGTTAAATTTGTTAGTTTAAAGAAAAATGATGACTTTAGTTATTTTGTTGCAATTTAAAAATATTATTCGTGAATCGTGGTCATTCGTGGCTCGTGGGTACCATAGAAACTTATTAAGTAAATTATTGTTTCTTATACAAGCAAATTAGGTACTTTTGTAAATGTTTAAACTAGTAATGTTTTTTTAATCAAAGGTTTTGAGATATTGGTTTCTAATAAAATCAAAATATAAACTCCAAATGTTGAAAAACTATAAAGAAAACATTTTTTAAACTTGGGCCCTGTTTACTGATAAGTGTTTACGTTTCAAAACCTATTGCATTAAAAATCAGGTTATGGTTTGCAACCGACCTGTACAATAAGAATATAATATTATATAAATAATATTAATTTGATATTAATCGATCTTTTTTTACATACATCTAGCAATAATCCCACCTCAGACGGATCTTGTTAGTTACGTTATCGCCTCTTTGTAAATCCTATTATTTTTGTTCATGTACATAATACCTTTAGGTACATTAATAAATCCTTATTATGGTTATTAATTCATAAATTACAATCACTCACCGTTTATCGACACTAGTGTAAACCTTTCGTGGGTAAGTGCATAAAAAAATACTAACGTAATACCCATTTCCACCTTTGAGATACGAGAAATTGAGGGATCTCACAGTTGTTTTTTATTTTTTTTATCACAATTGCTTCTCTGAACAGATCCTTCTTTCTTATATAGTTATATTATAATATACATGCAATATACTTTTATATGAAGCTGTAAACAATATTTCAATCCGTGTTTATTATATTGACAATGGAAGATTTATCGACGAAACGTCAAGCAGTTAGTAGTTACCATTTTAGATTTTTGAAAACAATATCCAAATTTAAAATAAAAAACATCGCATGTTGAGGGGTATGATATCGGTAACTTAACATGCACCGTCTGGCGTCTACCGCCATTACTGCTATTCTCTTATCAATACAATAGTACAATACTGCTAACATCAGTCCATTAGTGTTAAAATATTATCGTTTTTACTAATTTTTACCAGAAAATATAATTTATATTTAAAAATATAATGACATAAAAATAAAAATTGTATCGAAAATTACCTAATTATATTTTATTGTTATTTATTTATATTATTTGTTTTAATTAATTTGTAATTTGTTGTTGTCAATTTTAATAATTGTTGTATTTTGCTATATATTAGTTTTTAGTTTTTGATGATATTCATAAATCGTTTTAATATCTAAAAGCTTTAATAATAACAATATGAAAAACAAATTCGTATTAGAATCGATATTTCTTTAGACGTTAGTTTTATGTTTGTGTGAAGTTTCACAATTTACATTAACTTAATCTGTAAAACGTAATGATTTCTTACAGTTATGAACTATTTAAATCAATATAAAATCCCTACACTAAACGCAATGCATCAAAATCATTTTTCTAATCCATCAAATAAAAATTGTTCTACCCGTTTTCACCACCCAACAACTCCAACTATTGTTGACCGCATTGTTTTTCCACAAATGGTTAATGATGTCAGGTAATGACGAATTAATTTTAATTTTACCTTGAATGTTCTGAAATTAAAGTATTTTAACATTGTATTTTAGGTACCAATCAAGTAACATATTTGATCCTAGACATTTAGATCTACAAAATACGTTGAAATTAGATACTCATTTCAATGGTAACGTTGATTTTTTTAAAAATCATGACAAGAATGAATTCTATGACAATTATAGATATGTGGAAACACAGTTACCTTCAAAACAAAATTCTTATAAAAATTCTAGTCGCTCACAGGTTCTTGAAGTAAAAGCAAGGATATCGGTGGATGTATCTACTATGACCGATCCTTTGACTTTAGAAGAACAAGAAAGGCTTGGTCAATGGGAAGGTTTTGCTGCTGTACAGTCTGGTAACAAAGTTGCTGAATACTTGACTAGTCTGAGAGAATTTCTTAAGGTAATATAATAAAATAAATAGTAGATTTTAATCTTGTGTTTACTACCCAGGCATTTTTTTCAAAGATTTCAGAATTTTTATATTGAATCTAGAAATTAATCTAAATATATAACATTCTTTTAATAGTTATCTCCTCCACAAGAAGGAAAAAGAAGACAAGGTTTGGGCGATGTTAGAATAGTTACATCACCTGATGGTTCTCGTCTATATTGCTGTTCTGAATGCTTAATGGCGTATACAGATAAAACCGTTTTGGAACATCACTTGGCCAATCACAAGGTAAAAAGATAAAATTAACTGCTCAAATATCAAAATATCATATAAATGTGTTTTAATGATTATTTTAAGTTTAGGTAGAGCGTAGATTTATATGTATGGAATGTGGAGCTGGTTTAAAACGAAAAGAGCACTTAGATAGACATCAATTAAGTCATAGTGATCAGAGACCTTACACCTGTGCAGCTTGTCCAAAGACCTTCAAGCGTAATGAACATTTAGCTCGACATTATATTGTACATTCTGGTGAAAAAGCACATGTCTGTGTAGAGTGTGGAAAAGCATTTTACCGTCGTGATCATTTACAAAAACATGTCCAGGGTCATATTACTAAAAGACTCAAAGCGGTAATCAATGCTGTTGTTTAATCAAAATAATAATTAGTTTAAGATCACATAATTATAGTGCCTTTCTTTACACATCTAGTCATTATTATTAATCTGTGTATTGTTTTGGATATATTAGTGAAATGTTTATACTCTGATTTAATTTAACTAGGGAATATTTAATTGTTTAATATATAATATTTTAAAGCTATCAAATTTAATCTAGAAATAATTTTAAAATAATATCAGTTTAACATATTAAATTTGTTTTAAATGTTCAAAAGTATAAATATTTGATGGTTGAAAATTATACAGGACAATATTAATGCTCAATGGTTTAATTAACTAAGAGAAGAGGGGTTTGATCTGAAAGAAATTTGGATAATGATTTACAATTGGTTATCTTCAATTAATGCAACTGACTCTTGGAACAATTGTCTGAACTCTAAAATGTAGTTCTAAATAGTATTTAGTTCAGTGTAAATAAATATGAACTATAATAAAACTTTTTATGGATTAAGCTAATCTTAAAAAATAGTTTGAAAAACTAATGTTAACTTGTAATAATAATTTTGGAAATTTTAAAATATGTTATTAACAAATGATAAAAATTGCCCAAGACTATACATAATTATTATTTATTACATTAAAAACTAAAGCTACATCTTATTAGATTCTGCAATAGTTGTTTTTTTTTTACTTAGTATATTCAAATTTGTTAAATTATTTGTTATGTTTTTGTTATATTATTATTTTAGTTACCATAAATATTATGTACAGTTACCTCATCTGAAATTGTTATGTAATACTATATTAGTTCATGTATTATGTATTTAAATTTTAAGTTTATGTTTATAATACAAATGTTTATCTGTTTAAATGTATACTGTTTATTATATATTTATAACTGGATACATCTTCCAAAATAGTGAGATTGTCTAAATGTTATAAACTATAATTCATGATTTATCTAATTGATAATTAGTTTTCTGGATACCTCCGTTGTATATTGTTACTTTTTAAACATGGGAATATTAAAATGTATATGTATATTAACACTTTATGTTTTACATGTAACATATTCTTATATCACATAATTAAAAATAGCAACATTAATTATAGCAACAAAAAAGTTAATTTTCACCTATATTATTTGTATAAAACCCGTAATATGGTATATTTATGTGATTTAGATTTATAAATACAAAAAATAATGATAGATTAACAGTAAATATAAATTATAGACCAACTTAATTTGTATGCTTTTTTAAATTTTAAAAAGACCATAATCATAAATTATTTGTTGAACTAGGTAAGCATTTGAAAAATTTGTAACCATTCACAACTCTACATATAATATTGTACCACTAACGGACAAACCATTATACATTTATTTCCAAATCATAAATATATTTTTTTCCAAATAAATGTTGAATGTCAGATTATAAATTGATCCATTGTTTATTAAATTAATAATTTTAAACCATATCTATAAATGTATTATGTATAACTACTTTTTAATTAATAAACTGTACACAGAATTTCTTCTAAAATCTTCTCTAATTCGTTTTGCTGATATTTTATGATTATTTCCAACAAGTCCTCTTTGATAAGCATCAACTTCTAAAAGTTTTCTTCTTGGTATATGTTTTAAAGCGTTAACCCAATTATTATCAACTTTTAAGTCTGCCATAATCATAATCATCTAAAAATAAATAGTAAATATTCATAAATATAATATACAAAGTCAAAGTATTTAATTAATAGTCAAAAACATTGTTTAAACCATACATATAATTTTACCTGGTTTAGATTTAATATTAGTATCTTGTGTGCAAGAAATTATTATAGATGTTATTTAATATTTATGAATACATTATGAATGTTTATTGAATTAAAGTTAAATACCCTTCCAAATTCTAATAGTGAAAAAATTTTAATATAGGATAACAAGATTATAATAGTCAACATACTTGATTAATGGTTAAATTTTTAGTTCCTTGTTTCCAATCTAAATATAAATCAAGTGGTAATTTAGCCATTCTTATTTTGTCTCGTTTCCCCTTAGCTAATGATAAAGGCTCAACTTTCATCTTATCAACCATTGCACCTTAAAAGTTAAAACATTGACATAAATATATTATTATTATTTATTTATGAATATATTAATTGTATTGTTGACCATTGTAAACCTTACCAATGATATAAACATCATCATGATTATACTCTTTAAGTTCTTCATTACAATGAGGAGTCAAATACACAAGCTTCTCTCTTGGATAAAGATCTAAGTAACTTTTTTTTGTATAATTTAAAGGGAATGTTGGGTCATCAATAGTTGGTATTGTTTTAGTCAAACCTTTGAATACTGTACCTTCTCTATCAACATTACAAAATATAATATTAAAAGGATCTTTGTGGGTACGATTGTAGGACCACATTAACAATAATTGTTTAGCGCAGTTTGTTTGTTCTTTCAAAGACATGTGTCCATCATAACTACAATCAATTAATATGTCTTGTCCATACATCATAGCTTCACATAAACGGTAATTATAAAGAGAATTCATTTGCTTTTCATAAATTCTATGAAACATACTGTTCCTCATTAATCCGTACTCGATGTGATTATTTTTAGGTTCATTTTCATATCGTTCTAAGCGTTCAGCTCTTTTTTCTAATTTGCGCACAACACGGTTTTCTTTTTTTTTTTCAATTAAAAATAAATATCTTAAGTGTTTCATTCGCGATGACCGGCTACTTAATTGTAGTAAACTTTGCCACTGATCTACTCTGAGGTGACTTGGTACTTGTTCACCACTCTCATACAGTAAATCAATCTCTAAGATCAAACGTTTTAATTTTGACAATGTTTCTTCATCACCTCCAGTAATTGAATCATAATCTATGTCATCAAACGGTTTTGGTGTACTTTGTTCATAATTCAATGTATTTGAAGGATTTTCTGGTTTAATACAATAATACCGACTTTCATTAATTACCGGTGCACACAATTTTAATATGGATGAGCATTTAGATCCTTCACCTAAACTTTTAGAACGATATCCCAATATACTTAATATTCGAAGTCCACATCTGGATATTAACATTTTAAAATCTAATTTAATACTAGATAAAAATTATTTTCAACCTCGATATTTAAATATTTATTAATAATTAGTATTTTATGAACTGAAGCGTATAATTTAACATCGTACACTGTATGAAACTAGAAAAAAAACAAATAATTCAAACTTCAAAACAATATATGAACCTCAGTCTCAAATACCATGATATACCTAACTACATAACCCCATCGTGATAGATAAGAAAAGTATTCTTATCTATCTCGATGCATAACCACAGAATAAAATTAAAAATGTATGATAGTATTATCTCTTATCTTTATTTGTGATTAAATAATATTCGTATATTCATAGTTATATTAAATTATATACAAGCATACGGTCGTCGATCATTACGATCTAAGATTCATTGCGTAAAACACAGAATTTTTGTTCAATTTGTTTGTGTTATATCGATAGAATACAACCAGTTTATATTATCTGATACAATTTTTTTGAATGAGTGTTATCCCAAGATCACAACTAAAGTACTCTATAGAGTATGTAGACTTTTTATATATTATGTCTATGAGTTAATATCTGTTAATGTATATTAAAGTATAGAATATCTATTTGACAAATTCTGACTAAGCACACGGGCAGCCCGGGCACCAGGAATCCAAGCTGCTTTGTGGCATTTAAGATTTTTATAATAGTTACTTGGAATTGTCTCTTATGAAAAGAATAAGTTTTAACTGCATACAAATTAAGTTATTTTTCATAGCTGTGCCTGGTAAAATAAAGTATTAAATCCCCCAACTAAGACATATATATTGAATTGTTATATTATAATTTTTGTACATATCTGTATATACCTGACAGATTGACTAACCAAAATTTAATGTGGAACAACCTAGGAATTTGGACATTTGGTATCGGTGTATTACAATGGACCTAGTTTAGTTTCAGTCTCTTCAGACTTGGTTTGTCCATTAGACCTATCCAGCTGACTACCACAATGGTAAAAATGTATTCCCTATCTACAAAGGAACAGTAGTGTTAGTTCTCTAAATGTAACTGAAGTACCTCATGTTCGAAATGAGCAATGTGACATTCATCTTAAATTCAATCTATGCTTAAAAAATTCAATCAATACAAATAATTTCATACTCTTATGTCTTTCCATTTCTAAAAAAGTCTAAATAGTATCAAAATAATGACTGTTTATAATTAAAATTTTATATTTAAAAATACTCCATATTCATTAGAAACCTAATTAGTTCAAAAATTAACCAACATGTTTACTATAGTATATTTTACTTAAAAAATGAAAACAACAAGTAAGGTTTAAAAATATTTTATTAACACTTATGAAATTACATTTTAAAGAAATGGAAAACTTAATGAAATTTAAAAAATATAATATAATGATACACTTTACATTGATAATTTAAACAGCTTTGGTGTAATATTTTAATAAATAACTGTTGATAAAAGACCGAAAATAAAATAACTTGTAAAACGAATTTAGTTTTTGAATGTACCTGAAAATAAAAATAATTTGATTATTGAGACATTGTTATTTTAATGCAATTAAAGTGTAATTAAGTTTAAAATAAAACAAATGTTATATGTTAGATTAAACATAACGAGTGGTTAATAATTAGCATAAACAGTATTTTTATACAAAGAAGTACCACTAAATATTTCTGCTAGATGACAATGGATATAAATGGATTTTTGGGAGGTAATAAGGAGTGTCAAAACATCTCAATACGCCGTTATAGAATGTGCAATACAACTTACTTATTTTAAATAGCAACACCAATTATTTTCTACAGATTTGGATGAATAATTATTGTATTATAAGTTTTTTCTAGTTATAAAATAACTGACAAAATGAGAGAAAGTTAAAATTTTGGAATAATCTAATAACCTATTGATAACACCACTTCTTTGTTTTAATAATCTTCAAATATTTGCAAGATAAAAAGTAATTTAGGGGGACGTGGTAGCCGAGCGGTCTAAGGCGTCGGTTGCTACGCAGCCGACACCGGTTCAAACCTCGGTCACGGGCGGCTCCTCTCTTCGGGCAAGTCACAATGTCTGGAGAGAGTAACCGCTTTTCCCCTCTCGGGCATGGCAGATACCCACGGGTGCCCACTCAAAAATTCTGCCACACACACGTGTACCAAATCTACCCAATCCAAAAACCTACCGTACCCTCCCCCACAAACAAACAGGCTAATGACCTCAGATGTCGAAGCCTAACCCCCCCAATAAAAAAAAAAAAAAAAAAAGTAATTTAACGTAAAGAAAATTATAAAAATTAATATATTAAATTATTAAATGTATTTACTTCTTATAAGTGCACAAATAGTAATAATAACATAGGAGATACAATGAATAAGTTTAAAATTTCAAAATAGAATTGTAAATTCAAATTTCCTAATTTTGTCCATTTTGTAATTAAAAATAATCAATACAAAAATTGTTAAAAAAAGAATGCTTTATGTAAATAGTTAATTGTTTAAAATGTATAGATATTTTATATTATTTGTTTAATTGGTTTTATTTAATACCAGTTCATGATTTTATCTAAAAAGGTTGTTATAAATGTATCTGTAAAATGTGGTATTAGTCATTCTTACTATTGTTTTTACTCCCCTTCACCTCTCAAAAACTTGATTCAATCCAATATGTCTAACTAAAAATATTTAATGGTACTTTTAATTGAGAACAATGAACATATACTATAATATACAGTGTGTTTTAAAAAGGCGATTGGAAAGAACAATTATAGGGTTGTGACTATAAGTTAATCACATAACATGAATTTCACATGCAATGTTTACAGTGTAAGCTATACTTAAAGTTTAGATGAATATTTCTCATAAAAATAAGAATAATTAGGAATTAAAACCTTGGAAAATATATTAATTTGCTAATCATGAGTTAAAAAATTACTAACTACAACACAAAATTGATTAATTTAATTTAATGAAGAAATCTTGATAACATTCAAAATAAACCTAAACTAGAACCATCATGACTTTTTTAAATTTTTAATAATGTATTGAAGTCTCCTGAACCTTCAAAAGACTGCGCGGGGTAAATTATTACTTCACTTATTTAAATTATTATTTTGGTTGGCGTAATGGCATGATGAAATATAATATACAATTTATTTGCCTAAAAAATAATAATAAAAAAAAAAAAACAATTGTAAAATTAAAAATAAACATCAGACAATACAATTTTAAATGTATTTTAATGTGGTTAAAGAGCATTTAAAATCATAAAAATACAAACATGTAGGAAGTAGTACAAGTAAGTATACAAGTAAGAAGTTTAATACTTAAAATGTTCAACTGTAATTTTGTTAATTATATTCATAGTTTATTAGTTTGATGATGTATAAAATTCTATAGTTAATACAATACATTAATATTTTGTCCAAATATTAACTTCAAAACGTTAATAAACTAATAATCTTAAACTATACTTACATAACAATAACTCAATGAATTTAGTACAAAAACATAAACAATTTTGATTGAAGAGAATCAAAACTATCATCTATTACAAAATTCTGAAGTGATCCAGACTATTAAAAATTCTACATACCAATATTATGGCATAATACAAAATAATTGGTTTGTACATAAAAACCGAACACCAGTAACATATTTTATACTTATCAGTTATCACTAAAAGCAAAATATTTTTTAGTTCAATATTTTCACAGGAACTTACCCTTTTCAATTTTATTAACGAAGCCTTTATAATGAATGTTCAACAAATTGTACACCAAAACTAATTGTATTATTTAATTGACTTTTGCGGTAACTAATTTCTCAAATGCAACATCAGAAGCTAAAAAAAAAAATTAATTTACTATAAATCAATAATTGAATATCGTTTACCAATCATATAGAAATGTAGTGAAGTATTAATGGTAAATTATATATTTTCATTAAAAATGGAGAAGATAGTACTCCTTTTAAAAGTTTTGAGGATGAATAATCTACCACAATATTTACTAGATAAATTATGGTCAAAAATAGTTTACCATTATAGTATGCTCATTGAGTCTATTCTAATCCATATAAGAGTGATAATATGAGAAATAGGTAAGACTATTAAGTTATTTGAATACTAATAATTAATATATAATTGTATTTCTTTATTAACACATAGACAATAGACATGTATTTATACAGTTTTCACCAAGTGCATATGACAAAAGTAAAAATAAAGTCTTCTAAAAATGTGTGCCTATGTATTTGATTTTCATTATTTTTGGCCCAACAAATAAAAATTTATTGGTATTTGTATAAAAAAAACTAAAAAAATTGAAAATTGAAATGGTCCGTAAAAAAGCTCAAAAACAGTCAAAATATATTCAAAATTAGATGGTGTATAGAAAATGCTTATATAAACATTCAGTGAAATTTTCAAGCATCTACAGTTATTCGTTTTTGAATTGCAACAAAATAAGAAAATCACTACATGAGAAATCGAGTGAATATCTAATCTTGTAAAAATTTGAACTTAAAATGCTCTTAAAAATTTATTTTGACTTGCTTATAAACATTTTTTTATTGATAAAATTAGGCAAACTTATGAGGAATCTTGTATTACATTTTCAAACCTTAGATATAAAAAGAAAAATATTTATGAATTTCTAACACAAAATAAATTGCACATTTTCGTTATTTTTACGTATTTTGTCAAAATTTGAACTTTGATTACCTATAAAAAAAAATTGTGACTACGGATTTTTAATATTTTTCATCTGCCTTTGTATCTATATATTAGAAGCCTACTATTAAATTTTCAAGATTTTTTACCCAACAAATTTTATTGACATTTATAGAAAAAAAAACTAAAAAAATTGGAAGCTGTCCGTTAACAGCTCAAAATAAGTCAGAATATTTTGAAAATGCTAGGGTCTGTAGAAAATGCTTATATAAACATTTGGTCAACATTTTTCAGGTATCTACGGTAATTTTTATTAGTTATACCAAAAACCAAAATCGATTTTGTCAAAAATTGGTTTTCCGTAAAAATTCTCGTTTTTCCCTTAATTTTTCATTTGTTTTTCACGGCGCTTTTGAAATATACTGGGAAATTTTAACTTTTGACCTCCCAAAGTACCAACTAGATTCACTTTCAAAAGGTACTTTTGAAAAAAATTGAAGCATTTTTACTGTCCTAAAAAGTGATGACAGACACAAAAAAAAATTTAAAAAATTAAAACAAAACACACATCATTATAAAATCAATACATTCATCGCTCCGCTCAGAATCTAAAAATGCTAAAATAAATACTCTGTTACAGAGTTATAATACTATGTTTATTTGTTAGTAAAAAACACGATTCCTTACCTTTTTTGGAAAGATCATTTACTGCTTGATCAATATCTCCTTGATGTTTTAAAAAGTATGGACGTATAAATCTACTATATACAACCACAGAACCATTATTGCTGATTGGTATAAAACACCAGACAAAAAAGATTGTCTGAAATCAAAATTATACAACTATTATTTATTTAACCTATTTTGTTTCAAATTATTTATTTATTGAAGAAGCAATAGTTTATAATTTATATCGTTGAATGGATATCATTGTACTATATATTCAATTTATATTAAATTCCACCAAATTTAAATGAGTTCTATACATCAATATGCATTGTTTTCAAATTTTTATTTAGTAGTATATTTAATTATAATTACAAAAACTTACTTTGATTAAAGAATAAAATGGTATCCAACTTAGTAAAATTGCAGCTGGTAATTCAATAAGTGTAATAAATGAAAATACCACCCAATATGTCAACCATTTTGTGTCATCATCTTTCCCACTAGATTCAACTGCTTTAATTGATGCATACGCTGGGTATAAAAAGCCAATCAAATTACTCAACAACAAAGTTCCATATCCAATTAATAAGTAGAATACAAGAAACACTGCCAAACCTAAAAGTTTTTTTAATAATCAAAACAAAATATTTAATAACAATAACAAGAAGATACATGTGAAAAATATTATTATTATTTCTAAATTTTTCTTTCTCTTTCTCTTTTTAGTATATATTCTAGTGCAGGGGTTCTTAACCGGTGGTCCATGGACCCCTATGGAACCCGTAGATGGTTACCCGGGGTCCACAGTCTAGAATCTAGGGAGTTAAATTGTAATTATTGTAATAGCAAACATTGAAACATCTAACACATATATTATAATGTTTTATTTTCTAATCTAAAATTACTCAAAATAAATATGATGAATAACAAATATATTTTATAAATAAGAAAATAATACTGTGCAATTAAAAAATATATTAATTTACAAGTTTAAATGGCAGTTTATATTAAAAAATGTTTACTTTATAGTTTATATAATTATTATTATTTATAAAAACATTAATTAATTATTATCAGTTTACCAACAAATAAAAAGGTTAAATACTCACCTACTTAAAAGTATTTTTATTATTTCATAAAGTAAACACAAATTGTAGAAATTTATTAAGGAAATTCAATAGTTTTTTAAAAAATTGTTTGTTAAATTTATGTACCTAAGTCTAACATTATACACATTTTATGTCAAAACTAAATAGATTCTATAAAATATGTAATAAATTTATGAAACATTAAGATTTTATCAATTCAATTTTAAATACCTAATGAATATTATACTATTATATTAAGTACCTATGATAGACGTAACAATAAATTAATCAATGATATAATCTTTACCTAATATTTCATTAATATAAATAAAAAATGACGCAATATTAGTATTAAATATAATAAAAAATACTTTATACATAAATCAAGAGACTAATTACCTAGACGCGTATGATAACAGAGTATAATATATTTGTAAGATCAGAGATATAAGTATTAATAAAATTGTAATAATTGTAATTATTTCAAAGTAGCTGTAATCAAACTTTGCCTAACAAAAAAAAATAACAGATTTATTATACGTTGCTAAATTGGTGTATACCTATCTAACCCTCGGTCTTAGTATAACTCAGGTCACGGGAAAATCAGCATCGGTTTACCTCGATATTGTAACAATGTATTCTCACTTTGTGACTCAATTCAACCAAGATTAGAATTAGTATATAACAATAGATTGCATATAGTACTAGGTATTTTTTTTAGAATGTAGTCAGGATTGGGTCCAATTATAAAAGCAGCAGACAAAAATATGTAAGCAAAAACAATAAATATTATAATTTTACATTTCTTAATTATAAACCCATTAAAACCTATTTTGAACCCTGAATGTAGTTTATACTAACTTCTAAACTTTAACCTGATTTTGCTAGTTATCCATGAAATTTTAGTCAAAATTGGTTGACCAGTTTATACATTTATAAGGTACTAACTTACGGACATTGGCTTTTGATGTATATTTGAATAACAGACAATATTATTTTATTTTATTTAAAAAATCCCATAGCAAAGCGGTTGGACTAGTCTACATCATTTGTTTTAACATGAATACAGACACAGAACACATATTAGATTTTGGTATTAGTAATAATAAGTATAATCTAAATTCTAAATAGTATTAATATAAAGGTGATAAATTATTACTGATAAATATTTAATGAAAAACAAAAACTGTAGGTAATTGGTTCAATATTATTTAATAGAGATTATGATTCAAATAAAATTTAAAAATTATTTCTTGGTTTGTGTTTCAATTTGTTTGACATTTAAACAACCTTAGACAAATTTTAATGTCATATGTATCAGCAAATACCTACTTTATAGTATAATTATTTAAGCAGGGATAGAAAATAGGTACACATTAAATTTGTAAAAGGTACAATAAATGCTTAATATTGTTATTTGTAATAATAAATGAACCACTAATAAATAAATAAATAAATAATGGAATGGTTCAAGTATTCATAAGCGTGCGCAGACATTTCTGCCAGGGTAGTCATACATAACACATTAACACAAACACTACATACATATTCATATTCACGTCTAAGTTATAAAAACTAATATGGATGGGGTAACCTCATTTAACTACATTTACCGTAGTAAAAAAGTATTTTAAAAATAAAAATAAAATGATCAACTATCATGATAATATTAAATATTGTGGGGGGGGGAGTATTTCGTAGAGTAGTCAAGTGCCTACCATGACTACCCTGTGCGCACACTTATGCAAGTATCATAAAATCACAGAGTACAGACCCAGAATGTGTAAGCAGTGTATACTACAGCTTAGAGATTAACCACAAATTTCCAAGCTCCAGCCACAATATATTTAAAAATACAAATTATTTTTGATTTTAGAGTTTATTGAACATTTATATTAATAGATAAATACCTAAAATCATGTAGTCGTCACAGTGGCGTAGCAAGGGTATGGCAAACTGTGCCTAAGCCAGAGGCGCAAATTTGTGCTTCAAAATGTCCATCAATTTTTTAATCGCTAAAAAGGTGCATTTTCATAGGTCTGCCAGGGGCGCTAACGAGTCGTCCACGCCACTGAGTCATCAAATTATCTTTTAGTTGAAATTGTTTTCATTAATTTATCACTGTATGATGGGATAACATACAGTTTTAAATATATGTATTATTTATGTATTTAAAATAAAATAAACACTATTTTAATTTATTTACATTTATTGTTTTACTTTTTGTTGATAAATGTATGTCCAATTGAATATGTTAAAAATATTATTTTATTGTTTAATCAAATTGAATAATTTCCTAAGGGTTTTGTATATTATTTATTTATTTATTAACGCCTAAACAGGCAAACCGACACTGATAAATTATAACAAATTAATCTAATATTCTAATGCTGATAAAAAAATATAAAATGTTTGTACAAGAAACTTATAAACACAAATGTAATACTAAAAAAATATTTTTACAAAGGACTAGTAAAATAGGGGCACCAAATTTTTCACAACTAACAAACACTGTACCTATGTCTTAAACTAGGCCTGCACAGACTATAACTAAAAACTATTGTTGGAAAATTAATGACCAATAACTTTCACTGAAATTTTTATTATTAAATCAACCTGATAAAAAGCACACAATTGTTGATTTGGAATTTCTTACCAAGAAATAAATTCAGTCTATTGACTCCTGTTCGTTCTTCAGCCCAACTGAACAATTTACACCACGGTTTAGATTCATCATATAATGAATCTTTGATGGCCGATTTAGCCGAATCAAGGTAAGCTGCCATATTAAAATCTTGGATCAACTTGATACTAAAGAAAGAACTGAAAAAAGAAAAAATACAGAAAATTATTCACAATCGGTAGGTACTCCGTAAGTAACTATGACAGTTTAAAATTGCCAAACAATACTTTCAAGTATGAAACCATTAAAAATCAGAACATTGTTAACAAAACATATATATAAAAGAAGATTTACATTTACTTGTATAAGTAAACTTTATTTATTTGTATTACTACACTAAGACTAGGGACCTGACGAAGAGGCGATAAGCTAATATAACTCTAGCTTTTCTCCAGAAAACGACGGGTTCTCGATTACTAGCATTTAAACCTAACACAATGCAAAATATATTAGGCGAGTATAATTATTAATTGCATTTAAGTACCTAAAAACACCAGGCTGCTATTCGACGTAACCAGATTATTTTTAATACTAAATCTATTAAATATATTATACTAGGTTAAGAACTACACAAAATCACTGAACTAAAAAAAAAAAAAAATACGTGAAATCATCAAATAAGTATGTCAAATTAAAAACAAAAATTATAATTACAGTTAAAAACCCGGCGGCCAGTCTAGTTGTTGAAAAACCCGGACGTCGGACACGGACCACTTTGCTCTGCGCTCGCAGTGGGTTGTACAGAGTCTCGACTCTCGAAATAAAACAGTAGACGCTGAATATAAAAATAATATAACAAATATATATCAACACCAATCACGGTGGTAAATATTGTTGTAACCTATAGCAATGTTAGTACAGCATAGTCATAAATTCGTAAGGCAAGATAATGATGGCAGATAGGCTGTTATTATATTATTATACCGTAACCACTTTTACATAGATAACCTTGAACCGGCTGGCGAGTTGCAACGTACGCAGGTAAAACCGTGTAAAATGCTAAATTGTAAAAGTAATCCGTAAAACTGTAATCGGTGCAATCACTAATCCTCATTCCTCATTAGTTCCTTATACTGTTGTATTACGATATTCGATAATTCGATTTCCGATCTACGGCGAGCACCACTTGATGCGCGCGAAAAGGTCGCCGACTTGGTCGCGAAGTTCTTTTGTTTTAAACAAAATGCTTTAAAGCTGGTCACATACTCACATTATATTACCGCAATTTACGCCGTCAAAAACCGCTCCAATATAAAATAACCTGAGCAAAAAAATTTAAAAATATCTTTACCTCGCCAGCTATATTTTAATAATATTGTACGTACCTACCCGGTGGCCGGGTAACCCAACATGATAATATGAATTTAATATATTTTTTTTTTGTAAATATTTTGTGTGTTAATTGAATGAATTTATATGTCCATTTTCTAAATTCGTGCGCCTTTAGTTTTCGCACAAAAAACAAAAATTTGGGGCTGATCCCTCACCAAATGTCGAATCGGGTAATATTTTTTTGGGGTCCTATTGACTTAGGACCTGTTAACCTACGCAATTTGTATGAATTTGATACTAATGTATGTTTGTAGTGGTTGACGTAAAGTGTGACTTTACCAGATTTCATAATTACATGTACTGTACGATGTACCTAGGATTATGTATAAGATAAAAAATTAAAGACCATAGGTCAAGAAGACACGACAATATCGCTACTTTATTCGACAAAGAAATCAACGAATCCTGGTCAAAACTGTATCTACTATAATATTATATATAGTTTCAGTGCTTGTCAAAAACTTCCAAATAAAATGTACGAGAGTGCCATTAGGCATTTGAAACACGGAACTTTAACTGAAATGTGATAGACGGATCCAATAATTTCGACTTTCTCCTAAGTACTAGCCAATTAGATTCTATTTGCTACTAGTAACCACACTCAAAACTAAAAATTGAAGTATTATTTCTGCTCCAAAAGGTGATGATTGATGAATAATGATAGACACAAAAAGACGATAACACATCATTGGATAATCAATACATATATCGGTCAGACATCAAAACCTAAATATTCGGGGTGAACACTGAGCATACTTGGCGAATCACCCTGTATAGTATTATATTACACATAATACTTCATATTATAATATGTTAGTGCGGGAATTTCAAGAATTAGCAGCTTTTTCGAATAACGATATTGATGTAGATAACTTTCTATTTACTAGTCACCATGATCGATAGATCATATTATATTTTGTATGTACGAATTTTATATATTTTAACTATTTAAATTAAGGAAATAGTTACAGACTGTATAAGTTTTAAAAAAATTATTATACTATAATTATAGTCTTTTGTTTGTTACAAATGTTTATCCCGAAAAGTAGTTAAACGCAACTTAACAGACATTGTTCCTTATCACTAAAGTACTTACGATAAGGACATCATAGTTAACAATATAGTATGGACTATAGACGATTAGATAAATTTCTTTGTGCCTTAAGAGTTAAGGCTGTATATAGTATTATTAGTATTAGACTAGCATAATAACTAATAAGTACTTCAAATTAAGGTTTACTGAGAGTATTCAAACAATTAAGAAAGATGGAAAGGATTCCTGAGCAAATGGGTTATTTGATCATGACAATGGATGGGGCTGTGATTTCCGTGAGTTAAATTACAAGAAACATGTTCAGAAAATTAATTTATTATGAATAGGTAACGATCTATCCTTTATGTTTGTACAACAAATTAATCAATCATTTCAGTCCGGAGGTGATTTAGAGAATAATGAAAAAATTGCAGACATCATATCAAAAACAATTGGCACAAGTAAAAGCTTATATGTGCCCGATGAACAATTCCAGAACATGTCAAGTATGTTGAATTAAAAATCAAACTATTTTTAAAACTAATATTTTGTTAATGTCTTTGATTAATAGTTTTGTTTCAACATTATCATTATTCTGTTTGTGTGTCAAATAAGAAAATCCACGTTTCCAAAATTAGACACGATCCCAATGCATTAGAAAATGATGAAGTCAGAGTGATTGCCGAAGGTTCTTGATCGAAAAAACTTGTATTTTTTTTTTATATTCTTAAGTACAAGATAAAAATATCTAGGTTATGCAATTATTTTATTTAAGTATTAAGTATATCCATTTGATATACCTACAATGTTAATAATATTTCAAATGTATTAAATATTGTATATTTAAACTTTTGTTCACATTAGTATTCAATCAGTTTAAGTTAAACCATTAAAGATGCACTTAAGCCATGAATTGTTTTTAAAATATCTTCATTTAAGATAAATCGAGTTACAACTTACATTCAACTAACCTAATATAATGTGAAGTTTTGTCTATTACTTAATGACTGATTGTAAATTTACATTTAAGACATGAATTCAAAAAGTAAAAATAATATTAATTTAATACTGAATTTATTTAAATTTTTAAAGACAATTATCAATAAGCTTAATTAAATACTATATACTATATACATTATTGTGCACATTTTAATTTTTAGTTCACAAACTAAGAACAAAACACAAATTATAACAATCTGCCATAGTAGAATAAGAAAAAAATTATACCAACCATATATTTTATTTTTTAAGCACATAAAATTATATATTTTTTTTAAAAAATGATGATATCGATTTTGTCCCTGATGCAGCTTTTTTTAATGCTTTGTCTTTAGCTGTTAACTTTGGAGTAACAACCTAAAATATAAAATAAATTGAATCATAAATAAAATATAACTAAAAATGATTTACCTTTATAACTTGTAAAGGCATTTCATCATATTCAACCTCTTTGTGTTTCACTTTTTTATTTACATCACTTTTATTTTCATCGGCTTTACGTTTATTACATTCTATTACTTCTGGTAGCCCAAGATGTTTCAATAATGATGTTTGAATATCAATGTGTAAA
Organism: Nasonovia ribisnigri; assembly: GCA_027563435.1. Taxonomy (NCBI): domain Eukaryota; kingdom Metazoa; phylum Arthropoda; class Insecta; order Hemiptera; family Aphididae; genus Nasonovia; species Nasonovia ribisnigri. The sequence continues at coordinate 188,414 of JANEHU010000796.1, forward strand.
TATTCCGAAATAATATTGTATGCATATCTTTTGTACTGTTCTGTATTAAAAATATGATTATTTATTTTTTTATAAATAATAATTAACGGGTGGTGCCCTTTGAATTCCAAGTAAAAAGTAGAAAATATACATTAATACAAATAATAATAACAATAATAATGCTTAAATATAGAATTACAAAAAAAGAAAAGATTTTAAGGTAGTTAGATTAAAAAGGAGGAATACTCATTTGCGATGGACTTAATAAGTCTTCACAGTTCATTTTTCATATAATTACTTTTGTATTGGGAATATAGAAGGACACAGGTGTCGAGTTCGTAATTAAGGAACTTTAAAGGTCACAAGGGATAAATTAGTAAGAGAGTCAACAACATTAGATAAGAAACCTTTTAGGAAAGTTTTAGTTAACATTTGGCTACGGCCATCTAAGGATTAAAGGTCAGGAAGCTTAGACTGGATAGTAAACATTAAATAAAGGGATTTTAACAAGTTTATTAATTATGATTTTACGATAAATATTTTTTTTCATAATAATAATTTAGTTATTGCTGTGAACTTTAGATAGTATTAGAGATTGTTAAAATATATATTTTAATTGCTTAAAATTTAAATGATTTTTATAATGCGGACGGCACTTGGTCAGAATTCTCATGAACCTCAGTAATGGAATTTTTTTAAATATATAAATAAGCAGTCTGAAGTATTTTTGAACCTTTACTCTTTTAAACCTTGTTCCACAATAGAACATGTCGGTTCTGTGCATATATAATAAGGTCTGTCAACCAACTACGCCAGCATATATCCCCTTTTCGCCGCCAAATGTCATCGATGACAACTAACAATAGTGCATAAGATAATTATTGTAATCGGATGCCATCAATGTAGAGTGACAGCACTACAATAGCAAGCCACCTATCGAGAATTTAGTGTGGATCGTGCAGAGCTACCCCATTGTTATCTCGCCCGACATGTTCACTCATGGAACAGAGTATAGGAGAAATACCTTACCGTCAGTTGCCTGTAGGCTTGTTTCGCTCACTTTGAATGAGGATGAAATGGCTGCATTTTGATTAACATTTATTTGTTGTGCTACTAACACTTTTGATACTTTTTCAACTTTAGGTGTAAGCCATTCCAAAGTTTTATTTTCATTATATTGCCACAAAATTAAATCTCCAACTTCTATAAAAAATGTTAAAGAATATCGATTAATGAAATAAATTTATCCCTGAAGGCTAATCAAAATGATTTTATATCAAGTAATATAGGGATTATGTTATACCTTTTTTAGTAGCAATTTTATTTAAATTGGTCAATTCTGATAGTTTCATTAATAGGTTATTTAATTCTGGAAGAGATTCATCCACTAAAATTTGATCCAATGGACAGAACATAGAAGAACACTATAAATCATAATATTGATGGAAAAAAAAATGCAATTAATTATAATTATTATTAATATTACCACTGAGGAGGTACTAGGTAATAAGTATAATATAATATATAGAATAGATAAAAGTTCATGCAGTCAATCGAACATTTCCCTCAAATTATCATGCAAAACCAGCTCAGGCAGGTAAGATTATAAAAAACAAAATAAAAACAGATCCAAACATAGAATTTAAATGCATTAAATCACTATAGTCTATAGGACATAGGTTGTAATTTACATAACTTAGTAATAGAAAAAAAGTATTTATAAAATAGGCAAGCTTCTCAGTGTTAATTTTTTTTAAATTTAGGCCAACCTATAAATTTTGATTGAATCTCATTTATTTCCATCTGAACTACTCAGTTATAAATTAAAACATTTGGGATTAAATAAGAATCATCCCTTAATTTTTTTTTAAATAATAATCTATATGAACACTTTAATTATGTGATGAAAATGTTAATGTTTCATTGTTTTTTATTTACTTAAAACTGTTGATAATTTAATTAACAGTGTTTGAACTTTATGAAATGAAATAAAAATACAGTAAGTTCCCGTTACAACAAACTCCAAGGGACCGAATTTTTTTTTTTGTTATAACGGAAATTTCGTTATAACAAAATTTTGAAAATTCGAATAAAAACAAATTTAAAAACATTATGTAATTCAAATACAAATATGTATGTAAATATTTATGTAAATAATGTAAATAATTTGCGAAAAAATAAATAACTTTATTATGAATAATTGACAATTTTAACAAATGTAAATAATTTGGGAAAAAATAAATAACTTTATTATAGATAATCAACAATTTTCTTTTGAACAAGGTTTGCTGTTTTAATAGAAAGTAAATAATTTTGTAGTTGGTGAATGTTTGTAAAGATGAAGTCTGGTATATCACTCTGTGATGTAATGAATGTTAGCATTACTTCCAAACTTGATAAGGTTTCTGAAGAAGTGACATTGCGCACATCATTTCCCATCACAGCTTCTTCGTCTTCGTCTCCACTACTTTCATCGGTGGCCTCATCTTTGCTGTCTTTAATGGATTGAACGATGTCTACTTCGGTTAGTACATAACATGTTGAAACGTTGTCATCTGCACCAAGATAATCTTCTAAATTCACGTCGTTAGGAAGCGACGTTTTCATTTTTGCAGTGATCCAAATTTGCTCTAACTCAGATTGTTGGATATCGTGAATATTTGATTCATCATATTCGGCTACTTCTGAAACAAAATTGGCGTCTTTGATTGTGGTAGCATGTTTCCAACAGTTATTTATTGTTGATTGACTGATATCATCCCAAGCTCCGCATATCCATTCGAAAGCTTCCTTCACATTGCATTTTCTTTGGATATTTTTCTCCAAATCGCATACAATTTGACGTAACAAAAAGGTATGTAGCGTGATTTTACAGCTCTGATGATACCTTGGTCAAGAGGTTGAAGTACAGCTGTGGAGTTAGGTGGGAAATATTCCACACAAATGTTATCCAATTTTAGTGGTGCATTATGTGGAGTGCAGTTGTCGATAAGAAGAAGAATTTGGAAGTATTTGAACAACACACCATACCGCTGACGGAAACGATTTAACCATCCGACACTTGCTTGGAAATTCTCAACTTCGAGCATTTTAGCAAATTCTAATGCTTTTTCTCGAATTAAAGGACCGGTCAGAGAAACGTTTCTGGAACGAACAAACTGCCGTATCAACGTCTTCAAATTGTGCCTTACGCATCCTTTTCCTGCTCGGGACAAAAACAGAAGTCTGCAGTTGTTTCAAGATGCTTTCTCGGTCCTTCAAAATGGTTGACAATGTTGATGGAGATATGCCATACTTTTTTGCCATCTCGCCTTTCTTCAATCCTTTGTCTACTTCAGAAATTATGTTTTTCTTTTCTTCCAACGAAAATTGCTTTCTTTTCACTGTAGAACTCATCACGTACGTACGTAAAGAAGGAGCATAAAATACGGAAAAATAAACCGACATGAGAGCTTTATGAAGATATACACCCGACTGATTGTGTCGCATTATCGATTGACGCGGAATAACACGGTCACACATAATGACAATTTAATGGCTTGATAATTTCATAAAATCGTATGCTTGTTATTAAATTAAGAAGGGAAAATACATATATTTTAACCTGTATAAATAGTTTGTTGTATCGGGATTTTTAAAAATCAATCATTTCGTTATATTGAGATTAGTTTAATATTGTTTTAATGCTTTTCGGCTGGGGACTTCTACGACTTTTGTTATAATGGGATTTTTCGTTGTATCGGTATTCGTTGTAACGGGAACTTACTGTAATACAGATTTAAAGGAGGAAATCGTTTTAGGCTAATATCTTATACTTACTTTGACAAAATACGGTAGAAAAAGAAACATAGGATCAACTAATGTTACAAAATCAATTCTATCAATAGGAATTACATCATTGCCTTTGAAAAATGACCTGTAAAAGTAATTTTACATTGGAATATTCAACAAGACAAAGAACATTGAAATATATATTTACCTATGACTAAACGGTAAGGATCGCATCTGTGCTAGAGTTTTATCATTTTCTGAATACACAAATATAGCCAATTCATTAGTTTGTGGATGACGCAGTTGTATCAATTTCTGATCAGAATTTTCATCCTTTGTTAATGCATCTAAGACAAATATGTAAATACATAATATTTGTATCCATGATAGAATAACTAATGCATATAACTAACTGTGCTTAAAGACTTACCAGGTAAAATGATAAAACGATTTTTTTCAAACAACTCTGTGTTTTCTTGTTCGTTTTTTGTTTTTGGCTTTCTTCCTCGCGGGGCCATTACACTATAGTTGATATATTATTATAGGTGATGGTTTTAATGTTTTTTTTACGATGAAACGTTAAAGATTCAAAATCGAACACTGCACTACACCTTAAATAATAATAATTATTATCTCTAGTTTATAGTAGATAATTACTGTCGTCACTATTAATTTGTACACCGGTCTCCATAGGGTATAGAACTAAATTGTACAATATGGTCTAGGCCTCAATGGGGCGAGGGCTAAGGCATTAAAAAGTAAAAACTAAAAAGAATAGTATTGTTTTAAAATATCAATATTAACGAAAGATCAAAGAACAGGTTGAAAAAAAACGCGCGTAAAACGAACAGAGATAACGCACATAACCTTACTTAATACTGTATGCTCCAGATCCGTACCTCAAAGAAAATTATACTCGACATTCGTATTATATATATTGTCCCTGATCTCACCTATCGCATCAGCTGTTCATACTTCATATCACGGGAAATGGACTCGGATGATAAGCGGTCCATAGTCGTGAAAATTTAAAGAGATATAGGTTTTCTACACAGCATCTATACCAACTACCAAGGGGCAAGGTGTATTTATAAATACACCTTGATCCATACCTATTATCATAGAAACTAGTTTACAGGTCTATGCCTATTATACATATTATTATTCCATAACTACAGTGTGATATAGATATCTGTGGTTTTCTATCACATTACTGTTTTCTTCTGTGACGAAATCGATAACAGACACCGTTTACGTTTTTCCTCCATGGTCGTGCTGCATTTTTGCATAATCTGCCTACTACGGCACTACGTCCGTACGTCGGGCGATATTCGACCCTTCCGTCTTTCTCTTTTCTTTCCCCGACGGGCGAGTGGCGACAGGTATTCACGTCCTACGGCGTATTTCAGGGAGAATACCTGCGACGTACACGACTTGTGCGCCGAAAAGAATTCATTTTGGACTCCGAGTTCAACGTTACGCCTCCGTCCGGTACTCCGGTGTACGGGACTGTCTTAGACCTTACTACCCTAGTGCCGTCGAGTTCGTTGTGTCGCTCTTGCCGAGTGCTGACCGGTTGTCGAACAAGCTCGACTATGAAATAATTCTAAAATACGCATTGTATTGCTGTCCAGAAGCAAACGCACACACCTTCGTTGCGATATATTCACATCACTATACGACCATTACGTTGAAGGATCCTTGGCTCGAATTCTATAAACACGTATCAGGTGAGCCGAAAGATCATCTACGCACCTGCATATTAATTAATAACAATACTATAATTTACATACTTAACTATGTTTACTATTATTAGTATATTGCCTAACGAAAATTCTAACATTGGTCTTAAACCTTGCCCAGTCTATGGTTTGACAGTGGTGCTTATTTTTATAACACAGAACATTAATACCTAATAAAATATTGTACCTACTTATTCTGCACCAGAATATTATTCGAACACTGACAACCAATTTAATAGTAATATTATTTAATCATACTAATGCACATTTGTCATCAGTTATAAGTCATCTATGGTATTATTTTTTAATTTTTTTAATTGACACATTAACATAATATCTTACTTCATATATATGACCTCTGAACTAACATTTCAATTAAATACCATTATGGTCATTGATTGTACGCTCATAAAATCAAAGCATACAATATTTAAATGCATAATATATATCTTTGATATAAAGTATAATATGTGGCCCTCTGGATCGTTTAAAATATAAAACAAGCTTGAAGATTGTTTGAAACAAAATAATGCATACTTCTCTTCCGACTATCTAATTTTGCATAAAATATATATATCTATAAAACGAATTAGTTATCACAGATTACCTACCCATATTTCTTTTAAAATCAAATAGGTAGTAAACAAATTAATATAATAATTTTAAATATCTAAACTATTTCAAATTTTAATACCACATAGTTTGTATCCCTGTTATTACCTAAAAAAATTATATTAGGTTTTACTAATTCATTGTTTTACATGGTATGAAATAATTTTGGGTTCTGCTAGTTATTTATTATGGCGTGACTATTAGCCTTCAATTTATAATTGATTGTTCCTACAGAGTACTAACCTAACCTATATAATAGTTGGTTATGGAGGTTTGACTTATGTCTCTAGTGATGTGAATTAAAAAAACTGCACGACCTTATAGTAAATATATAATAAGTATAAAATTCATAATCCTCATACTCAGTTATATTTTAAACCTTTACCTGTAGTTATCTACAAGGAAATATAGTCAAATAGTTAAATTAATAAAATGCCTCTTAAGAAGATCACTTAAATTTATATTACATTTGTACTTATGGTTATTATTAATATAAACACTACGTTTAATATACAATATAAATGCTAAACATGCAACAGTTTTTATGCCCCGTTTAAATATATTTATATAATATTAATTTTTACTTTGATTATGAATATTAAATTTAATGATCTATATCAATTGAACATAATTATATGTTAAACATAGTATAACATTGAAAGCTATATTTATATAAACCCTAGTTAAAGACTGTTTTTAAAGTTTTTTAACATACAAATTAAAAATATAGGCACCTTGTTGTAACTTAGGAATTTTTTTTTTAAATTATTATTTTAATACAAAACATCAATTAAATCTATAATAGTATACATATTTTAAACCTGGAACCCATTTACCCATGCCCATATGAATTATGTTAACAAAATGGTTTGTACTCTAAAATTATATTATAGTCACTATACCTAATATAGTGAGTTGAATAAAATTGGTTGAGATTTACAAGAGCAGTATATACAGTTTTAAGCTCAGTAAGAAAATTAATTATTTGGGATTTAGGTACTAATGTAATTGACTAAAATAAATAAAACGTAAGTTATTTTTAAATTTTAAAATGGTAAAAGGGTTATTTCAGCAAACAATTTGTAATTTGCTTGTAAAACATTTCTTGATGTGACCCTGGCTATTAATATATGCATGCGATTACTAAAGATTACAATAAATAAGCTTTGTTATTTTTTGTCATATACCTAGGTATATATAAATTATAAATTATAATATTTACATAGTGTGATTATTAATTGACAATTACATGAATTTGTCAGTATTTCTTTTTTAGAAAAATGTATTAGGTATATATTTATAAATTTATTATTATTTATTAGGTACCTACCTACTTTTTTATAATTGTGTACTTTGCAGAAGTTTTGACATGTTTACACTCTGTAATTTGCTTGAGTATCAACTTTTGGTTTTTTAATAGTAATCCATAGGTTATTACTAAATATATGGTACATCATATTTTGAATAGGTAAGTACCTATTGAAAAACGTTTATCCCTCGGTTTATCCACACATTTTTCGTTTTATAAACTAAGCTATATTCAATATTCATTATTGACTAGTTCATGTTTAAATAATCACTCTATGGGTATGTTTATTTATTGTAATCAGTCCATATATATAAAAATGTATCAATGATTTGTTTTAATTACCTAGTTAGTAATATGTACCTAGGTATTTAATATAATTAATACTAAATTACACACATTAATACGCATTCTTTTTAATAAAATAATTACTCATTTCCTATCTTAAATATTTTTTTACATCAAAAGACATTGGTGTGATTTAATTTAGGAAATATCGTGAAAGCTGATACCTGTGATCTCTCTACATCATGAAAATCTGGACTGTTCAACATACATTTAACTATCCATGGGAGACAGTGGTTCAAGCAGCTTGGAACAAGTACCCAAATCCAATGAACACAGCTGTCCTTGGCATAGATGTTATTGATCGGCAAGTAATTAATGGAGAACTACATTCACATCGGTTAGTTACTACTAGATGGACATTACCGAATTGGGCATGTGCATTAATGGGTCCAATAAGTACATTTTATGCCAGTGAGTATTCTAAAGTTAATCGAGATCGTCGGCAGTTAAAGCTAGATAGTCAAAATTTATCATTGGGACCATTTGTCATAGTACGAGAAAAGCTCACATATAAGCCACATCCTGATGATCCACAAAAAACTTTACTCAAACAAACAGCTTATGTCACTGTAGAAGGCTTACCATGTAGTGGATATATAGAAAATATACTTACCAGTAAAATTTCAGGCAATGCTGCAAAAGGAAGACAAGCTATAGAATGGGTCATTGAAAAACTACAACATAAACAACCATTGTAAATTAAAATTGTTATTTAGGCCTACAGTTATATCATTATATTGTGAAATTAAACTTTATGGTTATACCGATCAGCCATAAAATTTACAACACTCCTAATTTATATATTATATATTATTATTATTAATTTTTTATATAATATAAAATAAATTGGAAACATTTGTAAGAATTGTATTAAAATGTAGAACATAATAAAAAAATAAAAAAAAATATATTAACTCTGAGTTTAATTTTGATTTTAGTGATCTATATTTAGTAATAATATAAATATTTAAAAGTCAAATTAAGATTTGAAGTTAAGTCTAGATGCAGCTTAGAGTTTAGTTGTGTTGATTTCTTATAGTAAAATAAATATATATTTATTTATCAGAAGTATTAAGTTTTATAAGTGCTCTTACCTATAATATTTGCAGTGGTAGTATAAACATTATACTACCTACAATATTTTATGTATACATAATGATAATTTTAATATTAATAATTATGAATGTTATGTATTAAGATTTATACTCTGTCCAGCAAGAGAAATAAAATAATTAAAGGTACCAACTACTCAGTGATTACCTATAGCCATTTGAATATTTATACTTTTCTAAACTAAGTTATGAATTCATTTTTTAAACAATTCAAACAAGGTTAACCTAAAGTTGATGTAATATTATGTTAATATTTTAGCTTATAAAATATCATTTAAAAATAAATAAATAATTAAATCATATTCTTTTGATAAATATTTTTACTATAAATTAGGATATAAATCTCACACCCACTAAAATGTATTCAATAAGAAAATTTCATCATCATGTTTTTTATTAACACGTTGACTGCCATGCGCCCGTCAGTCACATAATTTATATCATCAGTACGTCAAGTATATTTTTTCAGTGTCATCCCAAATTTGTATATACTATTGTATTTGAAAAAAAATATGTTTATTACATCAAAAAAGTGATAATGATTCTGATTCCCGCTACGCCGAGGCACTTTTTTTAGCTTATTATTGTAAGTAAATAATATAAAACCATATTAATTTACGGTTGTAAAAGTATAAAATTTGAAAATCATGGATGTCAACATGTTATTTCAGATAGTTAAAATCTCATAATTAGTGATAATTTCATATAATGTTGTATTGATATTATAATAAATTAAAAATAAAAGGAAAGTCTGCCTCAGATATTTCTTAATAAAAAGATAAATGGAAAGATTGATGACTATTTATTTATTTATTTTTAATTAGGTAGTCAAAAATTTTAATTAGTTTCACAAACTCAAATAAAAACCAAACTTTAATGTATTATTATAAACCAAGATTTGAGTGATTTATTATTAGCATATAATATAGAATATGTATATATTTACATTTACTACTTGTATGATCTTCATGCAACAACTGAAAAATTGTTTGTATTTAAATTTAATTTTTATGTCTATAACTCTATAAGTATTTTTGAATATGCATATGTATGTCTAAATTATGTTGTACATTATTTTAGGTTTATGGATTTTATTAAGGCTCCCTCGTGTAATACAAACTAAAATATGATTTAACAAATTTATATATTCAATCCAAATTCAATTAGTTTACTAGTTTAATGCTATTGAACACTTGTAATCTACATGTCAAACATAATGTATACATTTTATAATATTAGAAATTACTAATAAATAGCTATAAAAGCAACAGTATGTTTGCCATTAAAGATAATGATGCATTTATATATCATTTCATGTTTAACATTTCATTCATTCGTCTATCCCTGTTGTCAATTGAGTTCAATTAATTTTTTCAGTGGAGCAAAATATAAAAATAAAATATTAACAAAACAAAATGGAATTTAATGAAGAATGGTTTGGTTTCAGTCGTGTAAGATACATACACTATGGACAATGAAAAGGACATTGAGAGCAGCCAATCAATAAATGACAATAATATGGAGGATATTTCTCAACCAGATTTGCTGTGCCATACCTTTGCAGTTGATTCCCAAGTGGCAAGTAAAATACATTTAGACATAAACCATTCATTGTCATTTAGTAATGCTTCTTGTGAACATTCTAAAACTCAAGAAGAAGAATGCGCTTTTTTAACAAATAATCTACAAAGTGTTCATCTGACACGTGACAATCCATTATCCATTAATCTTCCATCACGGAGACGTCGATTGATACCTATCAACAATAAACCTAATGATTATGACTATGAATCAAGTTCCGGTAGTGAATTCAGTGACAATACTGATAGATTCCTAAATGTGGACCTCGGAAACAAATCAATACCAGAGTTAACAGCTGAAGAAGAACTTAAAGATGAACGTAACTGGAGGTCTTGTACGGTAACTGGTGTTGTTAGTAAGATTGATATGAAAGTAATAGAGCCTTATAAATGTGTGCTATCACATGGTGGTTATATGACAACTGGTTCACATAATGCTATTATTGTATTTAGTGCATGCTATTTACCGCATCGTGATCGAGTAGACTACAATTATGTAATGAATAATCTATTTGCATATGTAGTTTCAACTTTGGACCAACTAGTTACAGAAGATTATGTTCTAGTCTATCTGCAAGGGGGTACTTCTAAGGATTGCGTTCCTGGTTTCTCTTGGCTTAAACGTTGTTACAAGATGATTGATAGAAAACTAAGGAAAAATTTGAAATTTTTGTATTTGGTTCATCCAACGTTTTGGTTGAAAACGCTTGTATTAATGATCAAACCATTTGTAAGCTCAAAATTTGGCAACAAGATACATTTCATCAACAGCTTAGATGAACTCTATGACTGTGTGCCAGTTGAAAGAGCTAGTATACCAGATAGGGTAAAACAATTTGATTGTACAAAATCAAATTCTAACAAGTAATTTAATTTCACCATATAACTATTTATTAATATTATTACTATTTTTAAAATTCTTTTTTAAACCTATATACTATCCTACTTTTATCAGTTTGCATTAGTTATAAAGCCCAGGAAAATAACTACTCCTATTATAACAAATAGGAATCATTTTATATTTTATACTCTATAGTTTTATTATTTATTTAAAAAAAAAATGTTTACACTTATAGCTAAATCAAATTCTCATATGATTTTTTAAATCTAATATTTGAATAATTATTTACAATCTTATATTCTTATCTATGCAAAATTGTATAATAAAACACTCTAATATTACATCCTTGCTTAACATACACATTGAAATAATTTTCGCATTAATTTAAACACATAATATTTATTTCATAATAAAATACTTAATAATAAAAATAGTAAAAAATAATATCAAAACGATTATGATCATTTTACGATTTTGACTACTATTATGTATATTATTTAATTAATAAATAATAATACAATTTACAAAGAAGAAAATTCAGAAAATTTAATTTACTGAATTTCTCATCAAACTTTAATGTAACAACATAGCCTGTGTTATCTCAATATGAATTAAAGCATATTTATGGGGGGGGATTACATTCCCCCCTTACTTTTAATTTAAAATATTCATGAATATCATTTTATTATATTAAAAAATGTCCTTAGTTTCAAAACTTAACATACATAATTGATTTTTATTTAGTAAAAATCTTTGTTTACTCTTTTTGACTATTATTATAATATAGCCATAAGTAAGAATTATTATTACCAGTGATATATTACTTAAGTTGTACAAATTTCAAAAATTAAAATCGATTTTTACTTTTAGTTCAGTAACATACAATCATATTTAGGTAACACATGATAGAATAAATATGAGCAAATTAATATATAATTTAATATAAGTAAAAATGTTTAGGAACAATATGTATTTTTAACAAATGATAGGTAATAAAATTTCAACTTTACATAAAAAAAAATGTTCTAATAAATTGAATTCCTGGGCTTAAAATAAAAACTACAAAATTTATTAGTGTTATATAGTATTAATTAAAAACCTATCTAGTCTAATTTATTATTATTATGCCATATTTTTACTAGTGTATATTTACTTTTGTGATAATTTTAATCCTAGTTAATATATTTTTTTTCTGTATTGCAATCTCATGTAGCCATGTTTAATTTTTATGTAAATATGCACTGTTACATTTTATTTTTGTTTGTTTTGTATATTGATAATCATAATGATACAGTCTAACTTGGTTAACTTAACATTGAAGGGACCGGCCAGAAAGTTCAAGTTAATCAAGAATTCGAGTAATCCAAAGATAATACAACTATAGGAAATTCTAGGGACTGGGGATAAAGTTCAAGGTATTAACAATTTCGACTTAAAGAAGTTTAAGTTAACCAAGTTTGATTGAATAATTATTTATTTTTACAAAAAAAATTCAGAAATATTAATTTTGCACGTTTTTTTCCGGAATAATTTTTAGTGGTTAATATTAAAATTGAATTCAAAGCAAAACTTTCATAGCCTCATAGATGCCTCGTGCCTATAATCATAAACATCCAAAGGAGAGATATAAGACATTGCAATAATTAATAGTTAAACATTTTTTATTGTTTACTTTATATTGAGACATCGCTACCTATGTATAAAATTGTTTGATACTTTAATTACAATATATGAGCTTTACATCGTTCTTTCAAACAATGTCAATACATACATCTACCCATTATTGCAAACATAAAATGTATTAACTAGGATTATTATTTCAAAAACTATTTAATACGAGGCATATCCAGAAAGTAAGAGTACTCAATTTTTGTATTTTTTAAAAAAAAATACAGGACACTGTAGGTATACATATTACTTATTTTTCCACATAGTCACCTTCCCGTTTCTATGCATTTTGTAAGTCGTGGCACAAGCTTTTTGATTCCTTCCTCATAGAACTCTCCCGCCATCTCCTTCATCAACTTCAAGACCTCTTATTTCATCTCCTCATCGGTTTGAAATTTTTTCCACCCACGTAAGTCTTCAGGAAGGTGAAAAGATGAAAATCTGAAGGCGCTATTTCAGGGTAATATGCAGGGTGGTTCAAAATGTCCCAATCAAATGAGTCCAAAAGGCCCTTAGTGGTGTTGGCCGTGTGCGGGCGGGCGTTGTGCAACAAACACACTCCCTTCGTTTGTTTTGAATTGCTTTCTTTAATTTTTGTAGGGTCTAACAGTATTGTGCTGCATTAATTGTCTCCCCCGAGGCAAAAAATTAATCAAAATTATATCTTTTCGGTCCCAAAACACGGATGCTATGATTTTTTTGTCCGAAGTTGAAGTTTTAAACTTTTTGGCAGAAAGGTACCCAGTGTGCCGCAACTGTGATGACTGTCTTTTTGTCTCAGGGGTGTAATGAGCCACCCATGTTTCATCACCAATCACAATGGAACTCAGAAAATCCTCACCGTCCAATTCAAATCGCTCAAGGAACTCGCGAGCGCTAGCGACCCGATTCAATTTGTGCTGCTCTGTCAGTTGTTTTGGTACCCATCTTGAACACAATTTTCGATATCCCAGAGTTTCTGTAATTGTTTCATGTAACAGAGATCTAGAAATTTGTGGAAACATTTTAGACATTTCATTCACTGTCAATCGGCGGTCTTCACGATCAGTTTCGTTGATTTTTTGCACCAACTCATCGGTCACACTATTGATGGTCTTCCACTTCTTTGCTCGTCATGAATATTCGTTTTTCTTTCATTAAACTCACGACACCAGTTGAATACATTCGTTCGGTTCATAGCACCTTCGCCATACACAGTTTTGATCCGTGCAAAATTTTCAGTTGGAGTTTTTCCTTTCGCGAGAAAGAACCTCATGACAGCGTGCGCTTCGCACTTGGCGGGAATTTTTATCGACATTTTTTCACAAAAACGAACACTACGAAGCAAGTTTTGGTGTGGATCGGCAGTGCTTGTTGGGTTAGGAAGACCCCCCACTATAATTTAGTGTTGCTGACTTTTAGGAAAAAAATTTTCACAGTACGACAGCCAAACAGTACTCTTACTTTCTGGATATGCCTTGTATTTTAAAACACACTTTTATAGTAGAAATTAATATTAATTTGTCTTGTGTTGTATTGTAATTTCCATTTTTTATATTGTAACTAGAAAAAGCACAAAAAGACTGTTATTATTGCTGAATTAACAGCATTTATTTTATGAAACTATAACTACTACTATAATATTATGTAAATCAAAACAAAATACAATTTTGTATACAACTCTTTTACTGAATATGGATTAAAATCAACATATTTTTCTTAGATAAAATTGTATTTTAATTTAAAATTGAACATGTTTATTGTTAAGTATAATATAACTAATATGAGTTCAAAATTAAATAAACTTAAAAAAAATCTAATTCAAGCTGAAATGCAGTTCAAGATTTTTGGTTTTTATTATCATAGTAAGTACATTCATTATTATTTTGTTGTATAATAAGCCATTGTGAAAAAAGTTCTAGACAAATTAAATACCTAATGTTCAATTCTTATGTGTTTATTATTAACTATAAAAAGTATTGTTCAGATTAGACATTGCCACATTTGACAATGGAATTTATTGCGGCACAATATTTTATGATAATGTTTGTTCCTTTGATAACCTTTTAGAAACAAAACTACTGTCCAATTTTAGTTTTAGCCAGATTGAAACTTCACGTAAATATTTAAAAGACAGGCCTTGAACTACGGAATACTGCCAGTAACTGCTAAACTTTTCATAAAAATATTAAAGCTAGCAACAATGCAATCAAGGTTAATACACCAACCTATGTACAGGCTACCAATCATGCTCTCAACCTTTGGCTTAATCTCAGTCCATAATTTACCATGCCTCCCTGCCCAAACTCCCAGTTTGGTATGTGGCTTTCATAATTTTCTAATCAATTGCTCTTCTCTCCCTCATTAAACTAAATATAAATTATATTTTTTACTCAGCCTCAATTTTTCATAATATATTAATGTTCTATTTTTCAGTAATCCGATAATATTAAAAGCTATTCTCCTTTACAAGCTTTACTATTTTTTTGTTTCTTATTTTGCGCTGTTCAATATTAATCTTATTATGATTTATGATGGATAAAAATTTAAGATACATTAATTTATTTTAGAGTTTCAGAAAACAAAAAGCAACCGAGGTCACATTGTAGCAATTGAATTGTTTTAATCAAGTATAATCTACCACATGATTTATAAATACTATTTCACTATAGTGAGATCATAATGCAATAATAATTTATATAATTATAATTATAAAATTAACACAGTATTTTTTGACTGATTAAAGTAATATTTATTAGATTAGAAATTTAAGTTACAAATTACAATATAAAATAAAACTCATTGAAGTAGGTATTAAAGTTATGTTAAATTAATTGTATTTATATTTTATAAAATAATTATAACTTGTAAAACAATACAATGTTTCTTATTTCTAACCCATTATTGATGTGATATGATTATTTTATCATGAACCACTCATTATTTCCAAAAGTATTAACGTTTTAAAATAAAATTTAAAAAAAATAAGAGGATGTCAGCGGACTATTTTTTTTCTTTCTGGCCCACGCGCGAAATGGACAAACCTCGTTTGAACAGAATCATTTTTTTTATGTTTGTAAGTAATCTTAGAGTAAAATCACCCATTACAAAAAAGATAGAGGATAATATTTTAGAGGGAATGACATATCGATTTTATATTTTATTGTTATTTGACTTTCAAAATAAACAAAAAAATGTTGTACATTTAAATGATGTTTAAATTGTTTTGAAACAATATTTAGACAAATCGATATGTCATTCCCGCAACAATATTATTCTCTATCTTTTTTTGTAATGGGTGATTTTACATAGAAAAATGATTTTGCGTAAATCTGTTTTTTCTATGTTGCATTTTGGAAGAGAAAGAAAACAAATAGTGTGCTGACATCCTCTTAATATATATTTTTTAAGTTTTTTACTTTTTTGAATGACAACATACAGTTTTAATTTCATATTCCAATTAAGAAAAAATATTTTGATACATAAAAATCAAATTTACTGAGAGTAGTTTATGAGTTATAAGTATTAAAAATTTAAAACCAATATGTAAAACCCTTAAAAATATTCCCTTTAAATTTTGTGATGTGTGATCACAAGTGTGAAAACAAATATTGTGCTGACATCATCTTAATAGATAACTAATTTTATGAGAAAAAATTAAAATGGAATAATTAAGAGAATGGACCAGTATTGTGAGTTGGAACTTTTGCAAAAGGGCTATAAGGAGGTTCAATCAATTGGATTGGTCAATGTGTCTGATTAAAAATGCTGGATAAATTTAACTTTATAAATAGCCCGGAAATAGTAGAAATCACGAGACCTTAAGAGAATAAGTAGCAAATTATTGGAATTTACATGTAGCTCCTTTAGATAATCTAAAAATAATTGAAGTCTCAAAAATAGATCCGTACTCAAGAATATGTTGGATAGACAAAGAGGAATAAAGAACCTTTAACAAACGGTAACATTTATACATAGAAGAGATATATTGGATAAACCTTAGGGTTTTAGATGTTTATCAAGAAAGATCTCCTGAATATATACCTATATAGTTTAGGGATAAGAGAAAACTTTTGCCTTAGACAGAATCAGAAGAATTGATAGGGAATATCATGGATGGTGAAATGGTGTAATCAACAGTAATTTGTTGGGCGATACAAAGGTAAGTTTTTAATACATTTAGAGATTATTTAAGTATATTTATTTCAATTATATGTAAATAAATTTAGTTGATAAATGACAAATTAATTTGAAATAATTTTATCTACCACAACATACAATGCTTTTAACATACCGGATGGGTGACCACCCAGGATTTTTAGCAATAAATCCTTGCCCCACATACAAACGTGTTTCAACCACCCCCGTTCCTCCTCCTTACAAACAAAAAAACAGCTAATGGCCATAGTTGCCGGGCTTAAGTTAAAAAAAAAAACTTAAAATACCATAGACATGAGATTTATATTAATTTTATTTTTATAAAAATTGATATAGGTATTTGTTTAATATTATAAAAAAATTAATTTAAAAATTCAAATATAAAACTATATTTTTATTTTTTTAAAGATTGTAAATAAAGTCCAAGACTTTTTTGAACTTCTGGGGATTGCATAAATTTAAGAACAAAATCAAGATCTTTTTGCTTGTTATCAATTAACCATTGAACAGTTGGTTGACGACTAATATCTTTAGTCATCTTAAATGCCAAAGCTGTAAAATAAAAAGTGATACATTTAAATCTCTATAATTTAATTTAATGCATAAACTAAATACTACTCACGAGATATCCTTTGAAAGTTATTCAAAAATTGTATTCCTTTCTCAAGAGCACTATCTGCATCTGGCAAACTTTCATCGACCAAACCAATTTGTAATGCTGCATCAGTAGTATACATTTTTCCTGTTGTCAATGATAATTCAGCTTTCCTCTGACCAATAACTGCTACCATAGTATCTTGAAACCTAGTAGATAGTTAATACAAAATGTACTCGTACAAAAAATTTAAGTTTTGTATTTTAGTTACTGCTAAAATTATTTTGCTAATTTAATTTACCATTTTGGAGCAACAATTCCTAATTTAGTCTCATTAAGTCCAATAGTATAATTTGGCCCAACCATAACTCTGTAATCACAACTCATGGCAAATAAGCAACCTCCTGCTGGACTATGACCCTTTGTATAATTTTAACAAAACGTAAGAAACAAGAATATTTTTTTTAATATTAAATAATAATAATAATAGGTCTTGGATGCTGTTGCATTAACTTTATATTTTTATCTTAACACTCTTATTTGTTATTTTACGATTTACACCTGAATTTGTTAAAAGCAATGAGCGTGAAAACAAAAGCCTAAAAACTCATTTTGAAAAATTATTTCATTTGCATTCAATTTCATTAAATTATTTTATGTTTTATGTATTCTAACTGTGATCAAAAAGTTATATGACTTTTTCATGAATACTAAAAACAATAAATAATAAGTTCAATTTTTATAATCCTTAAGTGCAATAACATCAAAGCTCTAATCATAAACATCAATATTTTGATCTAAGTATATATGCAATTAATTTACATTAATGACAGCTACAGTAGGAAATGATGACATATAAAGCGAAAGCCATGTATCCTGTAGGGCAGTCCAAAATTTGGCCAATCTATCAGGATTTGGATTATAAAATTCTGTTATGTCTAATCCTGCACAAAACACTTTCTGCAAACCCTGAAATTAAATTGTAATACAATATAGTTGAGTACGCATATGTTTATCTAAACATGTATACATACTGATGTCAATATCATTCCTCGGATTTTATCTTTTTGTAATTTATGTAGGTGAGTATTAATTTCATCTAAAAACTCAAGGTTTAAACTATTAACGGGTGGCTTATTCATTGTAACTGTAGCTATGCCTATAAAAATTAAATTTAAATTTAAAACACTTTCTGGTATAACAAGAAATAATAAAACGAAATAGATTGATTGATATAATAGAAAATTAAAACTAGATTAAATAATGGTACCTGATTTTTCATCAACCGTAGACTGTAACATTGACTGGGAGACATGCCGACAATTGACAATTTTATTAGTAGTATGTAAAATATACTTTCTCAACATGTTGAATTTTTTTATAACTATTACTCTAATTGAGGTCAATTGAAATGAACAGAATATTTAAATATTGGTCAAATATCGATGCTATAACAAAAATAATTATTTATGAAGTGAAAGACTTGAAAGATAATACAAAATATTTTTATAAATAAAAGTCAATGGTAAATAGCTTTATTTTTTTAACTTGTGAATTGAGATTAAGAAAGCTTATATTACATAATTACCCGGACTTCTGGTATTTATTTTTTTCTTATTTACTGGTCGATACTCAGTCACAAATAGCTTTAGAGTTTAATCCAACCTTGGATAAAAAATTTTTCATCTGAAACTTTTTATTTGTTATCACTTATCAGTAATTATTTAACAACTGTTTAATGTTATCGTTTAAAGGTAAACCAACAAGTTGTTGAATAATGAATGTTTTAAAAACCATTAATGTAAGATTTAAATTTTTAGTTTAAATAACTATTCATATTTTGTGTTGAAGTATTAATGTGTAATGTTTATCATAATATAGTACATTTAAATCATTATTTCAACCGGATTGTTTAAAAAAAATTGTTAAATTATTAATATTGTATAAATAAATATTATTAGTCAAATATAATTTGTATAGTTCACACTTGGTAATAAGTTAAAATAATCATTAACAACCATACAATTTGACAAAATCATAAAAACAATATTAACTCAAAAAATGTCGTAATGTAATTATTAAAATTAACATCGTAAATTTGTAAACAATTTACAGGTTCCTTTAAATAATGTTATAAACTTACTGAAATTTTTATAACAAAATTAAGGTATAAAACTTAAAATATAATGGTTATTTCCATTAATTAAAAAATATGTATTATCATTATTTATTTTACAATTATACATTTTAAATGGAATGTTTTTGTACAAAATATCTTAATAAATGCGGACAATTAAACAAAAAAATAAAAAATAAATCATTAAATCATCATGGAATAGCAATGAGTGATAATATGGGTACTCATTGACAATATAATTTTACAATATTTTATGTAGAAATTATTTGACTATATCTGTTAAATCTGTGAATAAATAAGATTTCCGTGATTTCTCAATCCCGGTTAAACAATTTCCAATAAGAAATTGTTTATGAATCTCAGTTAAATATTTGATTGCACTCTGATACATTCTTTCTGATATTTGTATTTCTGTCACAAAGTAATCATTCCTCCATGTTTCCACAAAATCAGTAGATGTATGCCAAATAATACTTGAGCAATTTTTCCTTTCAAGTGTAAGAATGTTATTACAATTAGGATTTAAAGCAATAGCAAATTCGCTTTTTTTGATGACTTTCATTAATAGATAATGAAAAATATTTTCAGAATCCTTGAATTTCATTATAACATGTGAAATTGGTCCAAGCATAGTTTTAACAATATCATCTATTAAAATAGAAAAACAGTCATATGGTGGGGCGTATGTTTGTTCATCATTCTTTCCAAATTTAAAACTGACTGAATCTAACCACAATCTTAGACCATATTCTACACATACACCTATACACAAATTACAGTTTTTGCATGTGACAGAATTGGATGATGTCCAATGTTTATTTCTAATATAGATTGATACTTTGTCGAAGTAGCAGTCATCTTCTTGCGGATGGAAAACTAAATTGTCCGTTCCTCCGTGACAAAACATATGATCAACTTCATATAACTCCACTGGTAAGACTCTACGAAAATTAAATGATTTTGTGTCAAATAACTTTTGACATGAGCAGCATATAATGGAGACTTCTTCAGCACTTTTCACTTTAGGCATATATTTGGGCACAAATGAAAAGCAAGATGATTCAGTTTTGGGAGAACTATTCAACTGAGCACGAAACAGTAATTTGTTACCATAAACTTTTATATCTCTAACTTCATCTTCTTCAAGTGTATAATCTTCAATGTTTAAAATGTATTTGTCTTTTTCTGCTAATGTTATAGTAATTGATTTTACATCAATTTCGATGTCATAATCGATTGGTACATTATCAGAAAATGTTATATAAACTTGACATGATAATACATATATTTCAAATTCAATACATACATGTTTAATGTGCATTTTGGGGCATATAAACAATTAAATTAAATATAATTTACAGCACAAATAAAAACATTTCGTTTACGTTAATTAACTAATAAAAATTATAAATTTTTAATATAAAAGTAACGGTTAATAAAATCTGATAAATCGTTCGTTTTAACAAAACTTGATATTCCGGATTGCCAAGAGCTGACGACGGAGAGTCAAGAATTAAAAATTAGAAAAATTTAATTTAAAAAATAACATTTAAATCCAACAAAAAGTGTAAAGAAAAACCATAACCTCAATTCTTAATATTTTTATTTTAAGCACTTATCGCCTCCCTCTAACAGGCTTTTATTATCTTCTTTGAAAAAAGATAATAATGTTCACTTTAAATTTGTCCAGTGTACCAAATACCAATTAGCAATTGCTGTATTTGTTATATTAATTGTTCAATTATTATAATTTATAGTGAGTATAGCCAGTATAGGTATTTTAATATTTAATATTTGTAAATCTTTAAAAAAAAACATTTAAATTAAATATCCCATCTGTACTTGATTAATTAATATTGTTCTATGTTAATATCAAAATTAAAGACGACTCTTGTGAGTCTAAAACGTTCATATTATAAACGACAGAATATAATAATAAATAATAATACCATTCCTAAATTATTATAATACATCATTATGTAGAAATAAGTTCAAATAACGTTCCGTTTATTTAACAATCACAATTATTTTCCCAATGAGTTCCTGAATGAATATCGTATAGCCCTCCAATTTTCGGATGTGTTGGACATTCGATGTTATGTCGTATAATTCAAGTGTAACACCCCTCCTACAAAATTACCAAACCAGTTGTGTTTTGTACATTATGTTGTATTGTTCTATGGTTGTATTGAGCGGCCTGCTGCATGATATAATAACATAATATTATCCATTATCCGATTATCGTGTTCCAGTCGTTCCAGACTGCTACTTGAGTACTAAAGGCCGAACCGAGTTAACCGCTAAACAGTGAACAGTAATATTAGTATTTACTATTTAGTATTTAGTAAACACTTTAACACCAAACAGTAATTACTAATCGGCAGACAGTTTCTGATGCTCAATGGTCGTTGTTCGTTGTTGCCCATTACTCTCGTTTAAAGATGAATTATTAAGTTATTATGTTGTTTGACGTTTATTAAATATTTTACAAAGATTTTTTTCTGTTTTTCTTTTGATAATTATCATACTTATAATTTTAAACTACATTATGGTTTTTTAATAAAAAAAAATTAAATACATTTAACTGTACTCAAATAGTTTTGTTAATTCTATTACCAACACTACTTTAAATCATAATCATAATGAATAAATCTAAAGATAATGATCAAACATTTGTAATTAAAATATTGGACGATTTGCGTTCGAATAATAATCGGACAAAGTCATCGGGGATGCGTTATGATTCCAGCATGATGTCTTCAAATGATTCATTGTTACTATCAAATAAACGACGTCGATCTTGCAGTCCTGATCTACAAGAATCTATACTTAGTATGGTTGAACATTTAAATAATAAAAACTTATAGTGTTTATTAATACAAATGTTGTATTTTTAGCGCCTGTAACTTCACCTTGGGAATCTCGTCGCATAAAACAAGAGTTGATTAATGCTCGTGCTGAAATTGCTTCACTCCAAGAAAGGAATAAGACTCTTTTTAACCTTAAAAAAGAATCTGATATTTTATTTGAAAAAGAAAAATCTGCTTTAGAACACAACATCAATAAATCAAAATTAATGGTTTGAAATATTTTAAAGAAAATATTTGCTTATATATTTTACCGTTCTGTTAAAATGATTTTAGAATGATCAGTTGGATAACAGACTTAAAGAAATTCGATACGAAAAATCTAATTTAAAAGAAGAAAATGATAGTTTAATGAAAAAACTTGAGTCTTTAATGGAAGAAAACCGGCGTTATACATCAAATCTGGAAAAAAAAAATAAGGAACTCGAAGACAAACTTACTAGCGTAAATATTTTAATTATATTTCTTATAATTTTATACTTTTTTTGGTAGAAATTGGATTAACCACACTTCAAGATTCTTGATTTTTTATAGTTATTTTTAAAATTAGGTATTAATAATGAAAATTACAATAGCATAATACTGTTTAGTATAATTATTTATTAGTTGTATAAGTAAAGTATACATTATTATACAATTCATAATTCACTATTACACCTAACCGCTTTTGCTGTGGATCACACAAATTGACTTCTTGTAGAACCATCCAAATGTACTGAATGACACCTTAACATGTTATGTACATTGTATCAGCCTAATCTTCTAAGAGCGTTCAAATAGTTTTTTAGGTGCCATGGCCCAGAGTGTTTTTGAAAGTGGTGATCCTGTTCACTAAACACCAGTATGTGAAAATATCATAAATATAGTTAGTAGTGTAATTGTAGGATTAGATTATTTTAATTTGGTCATAGTAGAATGCATCTTAGTCAAGGTAAACTTAGGATGGTGGTCGGTGGCTCTCGTATGAAAAAACAATTGTCGTCACCAGCAAGAAAAATGTTGGGCATGCCAGTGTTTGTTATTTTACAGTCTATAGTCTACTGATCCAAAGAGTGCCTATTTTGATTTGTAAATTATAAAATTAATTTTGTGAAATAAAATCCTCAAGTCTTCAAATTATGTATACTACATAATTGGCATATAATTTATGAGTAAAAGTGTAAAATGTTAATTATTTTTATTATTAAATTTAAAATTTTTAAAAATAACATATTTTATAGGTTACTTTAGAGCTTACAAAATACCAAAATGAAAGTGCATCAAGAAATTGTACCGATTATGAATTAAATGAATTAAAAAAAACTCTGAGGTCAAATGAAAAGTACATTGAAGAATTAACCAGCAATTTAAGAAAAAAACAAATTGAAATTAATACATTGGAAAATGATCAAGTCAAAATGAACACTGCTAATCAAAGAATTAAAGTAATTTTAAAGAGAAATTATAAAACAAAATTTAAATAATTTATATAATGTAGGTTATTCTTTTTTTGTTTGTATGTGTCCATATTTTAGATACACATTTTTAACTTTACTTAATTGTTAAAACTTATTAATTTGCTTCTTTCATATTTTTTTACATAGATTAGCCATTTGTTATCCTTTTAAAATTACCGAGACTAATTTCTTTTATTTTTAGTGTTTGGAAAATGAATTAGCTTCTTTACAAGAAAGTGTTATGGTAGTTAATGCCCAACGAGAAAAATTGAAAAGGTTTAATTCTATGGAAAATGAACTTGTTTCATTAAGAGAAGAAGTAGCTATTTACAGGTGACAATTTTCTTTTTACAGCTTATTCTGAATAAATCAAGTTATAAAATTCAAAATAATATTATTTTTATTTTTTATTTTTTTAGAAATGATGTAAAACAAACAGAAATTTTGGAAAATACAGTTGCTACTCTCGAAAGTAAATTAAACAAACATGAGTTAATTGAAAAAGAAGCAATGCAATTACGATCAAGTTTAGCAGTTAGTGAAGATCGTTTAAAAACATGGATAGATGTTTGCCGAGAAGTCTGTGAAAATGTTACTGAAAATCAATGTTATCCAGAATATTTGCGTTATTATGTTGACAATTTAAAGAAAAAAGATCTATTATTAGTCAATGAGAAAGGAGAATTACAAACTAAGTAAAATTTTGTTTAAATATTTAACTTTTGTTATTTTTGTTTTTTACTGTTAGTAAAGAATTATTATTATTTATTTTCCTATAATATTTGTCTGTGTGTATAATTCGTAATTTATTTTACAGTATTGCTCGATTAGAATTGAAACTTAAGCAGATGGAAACTATGTTGCTTAAAGCAAGAGAACAAATAATTATTGGAACAAATAATAATAACAAAAATGAATTAACCATTAAACGGTTAAAGAAGCAAATCTACATTATTACATGGGTACATATAAATGATATAGATAATTGTAGTATATTTAATTTATAAACCAATGTTTTAGGAGCGCAATGATTTGAGAGAACTTTTAGATTCATTTCAAAAAGAAGTAACTGTCATAGGCAATATAAATGGTGAAGATACTAGAATTGAAGTATTAGAAAAAGCTATTAATGGTTACAAATTGCGTATGAATCAAATTGAGACAGATCCATCTATGTATGTGCCTATTGATAATAATAAACGTTGGATAGATGAAAAGAATCTACTTTTAAAAGAAAAAGAAGAACTTATTAATAAATGTAAACAATTGGAAGCCAAATGTATTGATTTAAATGATCAAATAGATCATAGAGCTTTGAAAGGAGATTTTAATTTAAAAGAAACTAAAGTGTTACATTTCAAGTATGTATCACTTATCACTCATCGCACATTCAGTTTCAACAATTATTTAATTAATTTCTTTTAAATGTTTTTTTGTAGAATGAATCCTGCATCCGAAGGATTCAATCATTATCAAAATGAATTAGCCAAAGCTAAACAAGAAATAGAAAAATTAAAGGAACGAATTAAAGCTATGCAAGAAGGTATTTCTATGAATCTGACACAAGTAGTAGATAATAGAGTTGAAACAAATGCTTCTCAGGAAGTAGAAGGTTAGTACATTTTTTTCAAGTTATATAACTTGTAATTTATGTTTTTTATTACGTTTTAGGACTTAAAGAAAAATTAAAATCTCAAGAAATTCAAAATCAAAGGCTACGTGAAGTTTTTAAAAAGAGTAGTCAAGAATTTAGAGAGTCCGTTTACACATTGCTAGGTTTTAAGGTTGATGGACTTCAAAATAATATGTATAGACTAACTAGTCAATTTGCTTTTCACGAGGAAGACAACTTAATGTTCCAAGTATTTATTTTATTTGTTTTATAAGTAATTTAAATATTTTTATTTTTTTGCAATCTGTAAGTACTATGTGTCGATAAGTGAATTTGACGTAACACGAAAGACATGAATGGGCACAAAGACTGTTCTAACTTGACCTACACATTTATTATTAGGGGTTATGATTATACTGTTTAATTTTATTTATTAAACTCTGAGTAGGTTTCTAGGCCATGGTATAAACCAGTAGTTCTCAATTTGTTTGCTGTCGCGGACTTGCAGATGACATATTAAGTAGAACTACGGTTTATTTAGGGGTTTACCTCAAAAAATCAAAAACTTTTCCTCTTTTTCTTAGTTCCAATTTCAGATTTATGTATTAAAGTATTAAAACGTTAAAAAATATGTATATAAATAAAATATTACTTTACCGGTATATTAATATTACTATACAAAATAATAAAAAGTAATGAAATATTAATCATAAGGTCTGATACAAATTTTGTTACATAATAGTAGGTACATATATTTTACTTTTGTCCACACTTTAACCTTCTAACAAAACATTAAAAATAGAATTTTTTCCAATACAATATGGATCCCAGTAGCTTTTGAATCGCGGATCTACGGTTGAGAACCATTGGTTTTGATACTAGTTTGGATTGCTTAGTAGAGTATTGATTTAAATTAGGGAGGTGAGTCTGTTGTGATGAGTTGCATTCTGAAATTAATTGTGGAGTACAATAAGGAGGTGGTGCTATTTATGTTTAGGTCTTTGTGTAACAAACTGTTAGTAACTAATCTAAGACAAATGGTTGTCTTGACGTTATATAATTTGGAATGAATACCGTATTATCAAATTTTCTGATAAGGCATTTGTATAGTAGAAGGCGGTATGAAATGTTTAAATTATATTGGTGTAATGGTCTTAATATGTGTAGATGAAAATTGAGCCGCTTAAGTTTACATTTGAGATGAGTGTGGTCAGTCTTCTATCAAGTATAAAATCAATATACTTATCTCCAGTTAATTCAGGAATGATTTTGTTGTATTTTATAGCTAGACAACGACAGTCCTTCGGTCGTAGGGTAAAGTTGTCATTTCCAGTTTTGGTTGCTGGTGAGCAATGAAACTAAAGGATTTATTTATTTTAAATCATTAATGAATGAAGCAAAGTGGTTTGTTATGTCAATTTCTATTGTGTTACAGGGACTATCCTTTAGTGGTGGGTTATTTGATTAGAAGTTTTAAATAGGGAGCAAAGGAAAGTCTGATGAATTGATTTGTGATTTCTTCTTAAAGTTGTTTATTTCTGGCTGAGATAATTTGTTTTTATACCAATGATTTCCCGGTTGAAATAACCGGAATTTATATTTTAGTTCCTTATAAACCTTATAGTCTTAAAAGCTAGTTGGATGAAGTCTTTTGCATAAAAAACATTTGGTTAGTCAATTTTGATCTTTGGTGCACTAGGTTAAGTTGTGGTTTTCATTACAACGAACACACTTAGAATGGTGGTTACAATAAACATGGGTTTGACCATATTATTGACAAAATAGAAATTGTGAAATATGTTTTCTGGCATGGGTCTTCAACTATAATTTATTTCATTTGCATAAGTCCAAGAGATGTATCGTTGTTCAGGGAATCACCGTCACTGATATCAGATTTAGTTTGCGAAACAGTTACTTATTTGGCACACTGTATGTGGGACAAGAATAATTAGCCGATAGAAAGTATGGAGGGGTGTCCAGTGTCCAGGCAGCTAGTCACTTTATATAATTAACTACTATTATTGACTTTGGTGATAAGTAAAGTTAAAAAAAAATAGGAAATAGTAGCTCTGGATTGCAGGAGGGGTTCTTTATGTGTTACCTGGAATATAATAACTATTTTTGGCTAGATTACGTTTTTTTTTTTAAATAGGAAAAAGAAGTAGAACTTAATGTAATAATCGATAAAATAAAAATATTTAACTGCACACATAGTCAATAATGCACAATGAACTGATATATTTTTATTTTTTAGTTAACTGAAGGTTCGATGCATTTACTAGAAACTCCTTTTTCAAAAACTATTGAAGAAATGATAGCCTTACATCTTGGCCAACAACGTTCAATACCAGTTTTACTATCTAGTCTGACTATTGACTTGTTTAGTAAGCAAAGCATGATCATGACTGCTGATTCGACACGGCTTGAATCAGCCATCAACTAGACTAAGAATTCAACGTGACTTGAAATAGTCATCTATCAATATTTATTTTTAGATAAATGTATAAATATTAAATATAACTATTTTTTTATTTTCAAGAATTTATAAGAACTCTGAATTCAGACTTAAATAAAAAAAAATCTTCTATGTATAATAATAATTATATTGATTGACTTGCATTAAAAAAATACTTTATAAATGTTTGCATTACATATTATTATTAAATAAATTATTTAACTAATAATACATTCAACCATGCTTTTGTATGTTTTTTTTTTTTGGTGTAATAAACAACAGGTTTAACGGTTTGTTCTTACTCGATAGCATATACGGAACTTTGTCATAATTTTAGAATAGGCTTTTATATAGATTGTAAACAGGAAAAAAACACAATTTTTTTGTAAATAAGTGTATACTTTTATCCAGTTATTTATTTTTTGTTAGTGTTACAATTAACAAGTACTAAGAAATCAAAATTAAAATATAATATATTAATAAAAAAATTTAATCAATTATAGGTACGTATTGATTTTAGTGGATTTTGTTATTGTTGATACTGATGACTTGGGGCAAATTTTCTAAGGATACATTCCTGTAAAATATATATTTTTTGGGATTCAAGAAGCTATGTAGTAATTTCTATCAGTATTTAAAAGTTTAAAACAATATCCTATAAGTTTAAATTTTAAAGTGATCAGATAAAAATCTAATAAAAGTGGCACAAATATTTTATTGGTCAATGTAATCAAACTGATTTTTTTGTTTTTTGTTACCAGGAGTCTAAGTAAGGTAATGAGTTGTCCTACCTAATAAGTTTATCAAAATGGACGGCAGCGATTGCCATTCAAAAATAGCACACTGCAATCAATATTTTAAAACAGAAATGATAAATCTTACATAAAAACATGCCTGGTAAATTGCTTTGGTGTGGTGTATAAGTGGTTGTAGTTGATTAATTTATTTTGAAAATTTTGAGTAAGTACTTATATGTATTATACCATCTACTTATATCAATTGGTTATTTACCAGACTACCACTATTTTTGCAAATTTTTGTTTACTATAAGAGCAATAATGTATGTAGGAAGACCTTAGAATAAATGTTTATCATCACTTAAAATTTGAATTAGCTTTAAGGACCTTAAATTAAGGTAATAGTTTAGTTTAGTCTTAATATTTTTAAAATTGCATTAAAGTACCTATAGATGATGACAATTTAAACTGTATTTAAGTGGAATGTTTCATAATTATTTCTTTTTGAATTACATATTAGATTTAAGGACACTAAAATAATTATTTAATGAGAGATCATTATTTTACACAATTATTACAAAATTTGAATACCCAATTTGTAAAAAGGCGCAGGGGAAAAAACATTTATGGAATTACACAATTTTTTTATATAATTCCTGTTAGCGAAACTTATATGGCAGATGAAATTATAACATAATTAAAAAAAAAAAAAAATTATAAATTATAATATTATGTCATTTTGATTTTTCACTATTTTTTTTTAATGTTTTTCCCAATTATTAATAATTAAGAAAGTACTTTAAATCTAACTTTTGACCATAATTTTTCACCGAGATGACCAAGGTTCCTCATAAGTCATAACTCATAAGGTGTTGTAAAAAATTTTGATCCACAATAATTTTTATGAGCGTCTGATAAAATGTTGAAAAAATTCATCAAACCGACCGGAGCCGGTATGCGAAGGGAGCCAGTATAATATACATGTGTTACTTCAACAGGCAAGGTTACAATAATATATATAATAATATATACTCATTGTCTCATTAGCCTGTTGTTTACTTGAAAATAATTGTAAAACAACTAAATATGGCTTATTTTACTATCATATAAAGATTAAAAAAAATAATAATAATAATATAGAATTTAGTCATAAAATAGCAATATTAATATAAATATAAATAATATGTCTATATATATTATATGTCTATGGTGAAAATTCGTAAAAAAAAATAAGCGTTGCGCACATACGTATAAACATAAAATCGCAAACTTTGGAAGGCTATAACTTCTAAAATAATTGTTTCCGGTAAAAATTTTTATACGCCATCGTTTTAAATATAAAAGAACCAGTATTTTGAAAAAAAAAATTGAAAATCGTGTGGTGGATGGTATAGTGAATTTGTTCCAAATATTGAACTTACAATTGAATTACTGAAGATTAAACAAAATATTATGTTCTATTTTCTTATAGATTATTTGTTTTCTAATATTGTATCCTGAATATTTTTTCATATTTTAATATACGGATGTGATTTAATTTATTTATTTCATAAGATTTACCTATACAGTTGTATATTATTCTTGTTTATGTTATGTTGTTGAATATTGTTATAGTAAAATATGTCACGTACAAAAGAAAATCTACGTTAAGATTAATTTCTATGGTTTCCTAGCCGATAATAATTAATAATAATAAGTTGGTAAAGAAAAAATTTAAATAAATTCAAAAAAAAAAACAGGAATATATTTCGGACCTGCTGCTGCCGCCTCCGCAGTTTAAACCAGACACCATAAGCGCTGTCTTCAATGTTCCAAAACTATGTTCCGCGGTCACACGATGATAGAAAAACATGATAGTTGCTATCGTGATAGAACTATCATACATACATGATAGTGTGAGAGTTCAAAAGTAAGATAGTGTGATAGTAACTATCGTTGGAGTTCGTACGGTGACAGTACGCTGTCGCGAAAGCAAGTATCACGTTTTACTATCATCGTGTGACCGCAGCTTTAACACGGCAGTTGTTCCCATCAATCCCATCTATGCTTATCTTTATCTATGCACATTGAACACTATCGCATAAAAAACATGATTAATCGTGTAAAGTAATAAAATGTTTTAGGTGTTCATAATTAATAAATTAATTAATCAGTGATCACTGTTCACAATTATATTGCCGTTCTCCGCAGTTGTTGTTGCTTATAATCAATGGTTCAAGTCATTCAAAAATTGTGATTGGGTGAATGATTGATAATTGTGTGCAATCAAATAATTATTATATTTTATTACGAAATACGATAATCCCAGATGTCAGTTTACACGCTGGTTTACATTAACGACATTCGCATTCAACGTACATAATCGCGTTCGTGGTAAAACGCTGTAGCTTAATTTGTATTTTGTCAAAATTTAATAAAAACGAATTCGTAAACATCATAAATAAAATGAATAATAAAAAACCTCCTATACCGCAGTGTCCTATAGTACCAGTAGAAGAAGAAATCGAAGAAGATTTAAAAACAATAGATGAAACAGAAGCTCCACTGTTGACAGGTAAATTACAATGCTAAATTAAATGTAAATTATATACCTGGATATCAGATCCAAAGTATACAGTTGATTATGAAGGTGACCAGTTAATTATGTGAACATCTTTTCTTAGATGATGCTAAGGTTTTATTAGAATCTATTGGGACTGAAGTAATTAAAAATGATACACAAGAAACAGCTCAAAAGCTCGTTGATAATGTGGATGAATTAGAACAAACAATTACTACATTGGATAAGAAGTATAATGAATTAATGACTTGTGAGAAAGAATTGGAAGAAATAGAAGAAGAAATCGATAAACAGATTAAAGAAATGACTAAGTATGACATTTTACATTAAATGCAATACCCAATAATAACATTTTTATAATTAAAATGATTAAGTACCAACTTCTTTTTTTATGATAAATTTTTTTTAAATATTAACTGCTTAGTTTATTAAAAAACGTTAACTAACAGATAACATCTAAAGTATTAAATTGTTTTGGAAATCTACACTATGGTCTTTATATACAATTGAAATATAATTTCATTAATAATTACTCACAAAGCTGATAAGTTCAATAAGAAACGTTTTATGGCTAAAGAAGCTTTAAGATTGTATGAACCATCTTTTTTTAATTGAATTTGGATTGTATATTAGAATGAAGAATTTTGAATTTTAAGTAGTTATTGATTTGATATCTAAATTTGAAACCCCTTAAAATATACATAATCTTAACAATAAAAGATGAATAATTTGGATAACTATGACCACAGTTGCATATTATAATGGTTGAATTGCGTTTTAATATTTAATTTAATTTTTTGTTTCAGCTACATATCTGAAATTCAATCAAATTGTACTCCTGCAGTAAAATAAACACATTTAATTAACTTATATTAAATGGATCAATAATTGCTTCTATTTTTATATTTGTACAATTTAAAATTTATTGCTTACAAAATGATATAATAAAAATGAGATCTTGTTAAAAAGATTAGTTATATTTTTGTAATAAAATGTATACAATAAAAATCTGTTATTTAAGTAAAAATGCCAATAAAGAAATTAAATATGTTTATATTTTTATAAATTACATGGACATGCCACTCTTTCTAACAGCAGCACTCAATAAAGGATTAGGATCTGGTTCTTCTGTGATTACTTCAACTTTAACCCATTCTTTGTTCCCGCTAGAAGATCGTATTGCATCTATCACTGCTTGGACGTACAAGCTGTCTTCAAAAGTGGCTGCAGATGAAACAGGTTCTTTTATCCAACCCCTTTTATCTTCAACTGGCAAAAATGCCTCTCGTAAAGCACTGATCATTTTTAGTAAACCTTTCATACAAGGTCTAGGCATGATATCTGCGGAAACCACATTTATCGCATCTGACTTTTGTAAGTCTTCCACATCCAAATACAATACTTCATCTTTATCCTTATATAAATCTCCACCTTTGACAATTAAATTACCCTCAGTTCCACACATAAGGACTTCTTGGATATAAGTTCCAGCAAGATGATTATTTAATGTAACTGTAACTAAAGACCTATCAGCCATTTCCATTTGGAAAGTACAAAAATCTGGACTAGTCACTTGCCTTACGCCTGTCATACACTTAAAATCTTTATTGAATGTTTTAACAATACCATGAACACGGATAGCTTTTTGATCAGTTAAATATGTAACCAAGTCTATAACATGACTGCCGACTAAAGTTAAGACCCCACCGCCCATTGTTTTATCACATAACCAGTTATAATTATCCCCATACAAACGGCCCATTTGTACTTTGACATCGCATAAAAACACATTTCCAATTTTGTTTTCAATAATCTGTTTTTTCATTTGCACAAATGCTGGTAAAAATCTCAAGCTATGGTTGACAACTGATATAAGCGAAGGATAGTATTGAGCAGCATGTACCATTTTAATAGCTTCACTCTGGCATAGACCGGCTGGCTTATCGCACAGAACATGTTTCCCGATACCGAGTGCTTTGACGGCTATTTGTGCATGGAGATTTGGAGAGCACACAATGAAAATGAGATCTACGTCTTTTCTTAGGAGAACATTATCGATTTTGTTGGTCCAAAAAGGTATTTGAAGACGTTTAGCAGCTTCTTCAGCTTCATTCATAGTGCGTCCCCATAGTGCTTCTACTTTGAAACCCTTATCTCGCAAAAAGGGTATGATTATTTCAATAACTTTACCTGTTGACATATTAAATAAATTAATAACAAGCACAATAAATGTTATTTGTTGATTTATTAATTACTGATAGTTAGTATATTTGCATAAATAAAAGGTCTGATTAATTTTATGGTTTTTCTTTTACATAAACTATATTATAAAAATTATTATTCAAAATAATATATAAAATATTAAATTTAGTTAGAAAAACCGTTAACATAAGATCAAATCAACTAAAGCAAACAAATCATTCAAAATTTCATAAGATATTTTTTTTTTATTCAAAATGTATTATACACAATTTTATGTAAATATAAGTTACCTGTTCCAAAAACACCAATACCCGGCAACATTCTCTTAATGAGAAGTATTAACTCTTAAGAGTTAACTTATGGTAATTAATATTAAATCATTTAAATCGAGTAAGTCTTACATTTTTAAAAAAAAAACATTTTTTTCCAAGTAGTTTTAATTTTATTTTTCTGTGATAAATGATAATATTATTATGATGTTCCAATAGTCTTTAGTTCCAAACATTTTTGGAACAAAAGATCATTGGATCGAATGTCTTATGGAAAAAGTGGTTACCGGAAGAAATGTTTTTTGAACAAGACGTAGTAATGAACTGGAAGATGTTTTTATGGAATAAATATAATTTGAAATATAACTAAAAATGTGTCGGTTTGGGTTGGACGAATAGGTTTCAGTCGGTAGAGGGTAGACTTATATGACGCGCCTAGGGTAGGATACAATATGATATACATTATTAAAATTAATTAAAGTTTATGTACTAATAATAATAAGATATACATAATATATTAACTCATTCATTAATGAAACTACCTAATGGTAAAATTTAAAAAAAAAAAACTTGTAATAAACCTAGCCTGGTTCAAAATTTTCCCCCCTTCGCTGCACAGGGAGAGTTCTGGAGATCAAGACAACATTTTCGTGAATCGTGGGTGTGGAAGGGACTGGGAGATTTTGTATTGATGGGTTGTTGTATGGGGTAAGACCATTATAGACACATTAATAATATTATTAATATGTCTATGAGTAAGACAGTTATAATGAAAACATTGGGATATAATGTATTTTAGGCTTTAGCTAATAAATTAATTTTAATTTTAGGTCGGAATGTATAATGTTGCTTGAGACGTAGGCAGGCATTAATCAATTATCTGAGCGCTTTGTTTTGAAACGTAGGTGTAATAACGAATTTATTTATATTGAGTTTAAATTTAATATGCTGTATAACAAAGTTAAGTCTACGGTCTAAAGATATTTCACTGTTTCTGAAATTAAAATTGTAAATAATGTATATTACTGTCATATTAAATGGGGACTGATGTGCGGGGCTCAAGTTTGACGGTAAATGTGGTATTGATGGATTACAATTGATTTATTTTTAGCCTTTATTTTGTATACTAGTCTTCCACATTCTACAAGAAAAAGGTGATGTTGAAGATTATGAGAAGCAACCACAGGGTCAGGATTTACGGACTTCATAACATTTTCGTCAGCCAGTAGGTCACCCAAAGTGTGTAGCGTACTAGCAGAAGCATAGATATTATCACAGAACAATATTATAGATAGTAATGGGATATAATTATAGAAATATAAAATTCCACTTTAAAGAACATCCACAACATAGATTTTGGCTGCACTAGCAAGTGTAATATGCATTTTTGGATGAAAGGATATCAGGGAAATGGAAAATATTTTCACAAAATAATTATACAACCTTAATTTCAATAAAATAAATAGTGAAGTCGGGCTAGCCGCTAGCGTTATGCTGTTATACAATAAATGTATACACTAATTAGTAATTATTAGTGTAGGTACCTATGAAATAAAAACCCAATTACAGTTGTTATATCAAAAATTGTTTGTATGGTCAAACATTTTTGAGTTATTTATAGACATTTTCGATCTTTTTTTTTGGTTTTATTCTATAAATCGTTGTTACAATAAAATAAAATGTTTTCGAGTATTGGAATATATTATTTGTAAATAAGTACACACTATATGACATCTGACATACTGTTATTAATTTATTATCATCAAACAAGATGTATTTTACCTACAAAATACCACGATAAATACGTTCCTTTGCAACCACTTCAATAATATTTTTCTTAATGAAAAATAATACAACATTTCAGGTTGGTACACCATTTTAGAAATAGGAAATAAAATCTAAAAAAATATAATCCGGCACAAAAATACTGTACAATATATAAAATAATAATAAGACGTTTAAGTTTATGTGCAGTACTATTAGGTTTTCTAGTCAACATTTGTTTAGTTATTGACTATTGTAACTTTTCGATACATTTTGTTTATAATGTAGGTAATTTGTTTTTGCGTGCTTCACGTATTACCTATATATATTATACTGTATTTATATATTTCTAATAGTTTTAAAATACTGCTTTTAAACAATTTTTTTCAATTTATTTAATACCTAGTTCAATAAGTGTTATTTATTTTAATGTATATATTACAATTATTTGGATTGTCCAATCGCGTTGGTACCGAAAAAAGTGTGTTAACTTATCGTTTACAGCATTCAGCTGTTCAAAATTTCGAATATCCTCTTAAGTACCTAATACTATTTCCAATGTAATGCATAATTTTTTAGTTCCTCTTCAATTTCAGTAGACACCATAATTTTTTTTATACAGGTACCTAAAGTTAAAGTTTTGTTATTATGTTTATATTCTTAATCGTGTATAGGTATCTATTACTTATTAGTATGAATTAGACTTACGTCGGGATACCATTGTAATAACAACGCGTCGTTATATACTTATGTGTAATACCTCGAGATTTTATAAAAAATAATATATCCAGTAATATGTATAGTTACCGGAGATTGTTAATCGATGTAATATCTAAGGTGGTGTAGTTGGAAAGGTACACAGTTTTACTAAAATAAATACCTAATATTAACTAATCCTCCAAAGTCTAAATTGCATTATAAAAAAAATAGTAAATTGTCTATGGTTTTATGTGTGCCCAACTCAAAAACATATTAGCACAGAACAATAGGTAGCTCTATAATATAGTCTATAGTCTATATTGTTAAAAAGTAAAAACATTGGAAGTATTGGTTAGTTACATCGCGAACTAATATCTTAGTTCGTGGTAACATAATTAGGTTGTGGAACAATTGGTCGTTTGAACATATTCTGTGAAATAAATACGAGTCGGAACAAACGTAGGTATGTTTTGGATATTAATTCAATTAGTTCTAACAATTTTACTTTTCCGAAAAAAGACCCACCGATCCATTATTTTAACAAAACTAAATACCTCATCAGCTCATCCCTCATTCCCACCCTATGATGAGCACTATAATCATAGAACAATAATAATATTTAAATATAATATTTATGTATGGTTCAAAAAATGATAAGCAAACACAAAACAACACAGATATATACTAATCAGCCAGCAGCTGATAACCGATCACGGCAGTGCGCCTAATTCAAATTCTACCATTGGGCAAAGTACGGTTGTAGTCTTATAAATGAATTCTACTGTTTCTACGATAAGATTAAACTTGCGCTATCCATAGTCGGACTATAATATTATAAATTATATAATAATATATTATATATAAGCCTATGGAAATAGCGCAGACGACATCGAGATATTATATATATTGTATAACAATAATTATCTATTCTGTAGTAATCTATGGTTTTATCATTTGCCACTTCCCCGTTGTGAGCTGTCTGTTGCTACTCCCTGTTAATTTCTTTCATACTTCGAATTAGTTCAGAATGCCCGAGTCCAGAGGTGCGACTGTGTCCGTAAGTTGTCTAATGGCTGCTTAGTACTAATTATTATTTTTAACATTGGTAGTTCGAACTCCAAAACTCTCTGATTAGGAGCTAAGAAATTACGGTAGTCAAGACGTGTCAACATTGAAAGCCCGACGCTTTAAAACTAGCCATAACAAGTAATAATCAACACGATTTCATGGTTTGTAACATGGTATACACGTTATAGTACGTGACACACGTGTTTTAAACATTTAAACGTCAGCAAATCGTATTTTCTGCCGAATGGCAATAATTGCGTGGGATATGTATTTTATAGAGATTTAAACATTTTGTCGAAAATCATAATGTACTAAATGTGTCGTATTACTTGACTTGTCACGTCATGATATTCGTGAATACTTTAATTTATGGTCGTCGTATTAGGTGTAATATAGATAAAAAAAAATGTAAATATTCTCAATCATCATTATACTATAGTATAGTGTTTGAGTGCTATAGTTGGTCATTAGGTGCCTACATGTTATTATCGTTGAACAAATGAACCGCATATTATTTTGTTTGATTAATGATTATTGATAAATGATAATAATATAAGGTTGTGAATGCTAATTTACATTTAATGACTATACTATGTTATAGATTTCCTAAGCAGTTGATACAACTAATATTTGTTGTAAACTTTTCGACCATGATTCATAGTGAATGAGGTACTTAATAAATATAAGTAGGTAGTTACACAACAAAATATTTTCAATTATTCAAGTTAAACAAATTTATGACGTATGATTATTATTTTTCTTGTAGCT
Organism: Nasonovia ribisnigri; assembly: GCA_027563435.1. Taxonomy (NCBI): domain Eukaryota; kingdom Metazoa; phylum Arthropoda; class Insecta; order Hemiptera; family Aphididae; genus Nasonovia; species Nasonovia ribisnigri. The sequence continues at coordinate 226,679 of JANEHU010000796.1, forward strand.
GTGAATTAATTTTATATTATAATAGTTTTCTTGGATTGTACGTTGGGTCTGTAAGTAATTATCTAAAATAATTTATATAATTTTAAATTAAACATTTAATTTTTTAACAAATTGCTAGTATAAGCAAATTAGTATAAAATACAGCTTACATTTAATGCTATCTTCATTTCAATTGTTCACCGAGTACCTTAAAACATTTTAAATCTTTTCTGTAGCACAACTTTTAGTTCTTGTAAATGTCTAAATACTTCTTCAATAATGAAACTACTTGGTTATTTCTAATATCATCAATTTAACAATAAATATTATGTATTTATTATAAAATCAATAAGTACTTAGTATAGTTACCGAACTCAAACACTAACCTAACCGTGTGCATAGTACGTTATGACAAATAGTTCTCTGTCTACCTTTTCCATATTTTATAAAGAGCAGTTAAACGACTTAATGTTAAAATACAATGTACTTTTTTATTCAGTTACTTTTGCTTATTGAAATCATTACATTATAGTTGTAAATTGTAATCCATTTTCTATAATAAAATCTGCGATAGATTCTAAATAGTACTGGATATTGAAAATTTTTATATTAGTATATATTATATATTAATACTTAATTGTACTGATACCTAAATGTAATTTTTTTTTAATCTAGAAAAACTAATTTCTGATCAAAATGGATAATAAGAAAAGTTCTCAAACTAAAAGGTAACTATAGTACTATACTCTATACAGAATAAGAATAGACCAGGTGACGAATCATAATACGTTGTTTTTTGCGCATCCATTCTCTCTACGGCTGCCAACACAAATATTCACTGTTACCGAATCTGCCATCAACTGGTCTGGCAGTACCAAGCTCAGTTGCGATGTGCAAATTATTTTAATGTGGTTTATTAATTATAAAATTAAAAAATATATGTTCAAGAAAGAAATTTGAGGGTATCGATATGTATCTATTAAAAAAGTTTAAAAAGTTACATGTGACTTGTGAGATATTTCAACAAAACAACCTGGCCAATTTCAGACTCAGATTTAAACCTTGAATAATAATCAGTATGTATCGATACATATCAAATTTTGTTTCTTGAAAATCATTAATTTTACCGAAATGTAAAAACAAAATATTTAAACTTTGAACTTGAGTTCTTTGATTCTAGACATAAAAATTAATTGATAGACTTTGTACTATCATGATATAAAAATCAATTCAAATTTCAAATTGAATTCATTAAAAACTAGGTAATATTAGTTATTTGTCCTTTGTTCACATACTTTTGTATTGGTGGTGGCGTATTTAGGAATTTTTTATGCAGGGGACCAAACCTCTTGATCAACCCTACCTATTGGTAAAATCACCATTCTGAAGTATTTATAATTATGATATAATATACATTACCAGATTGCTTTTTATATCTATATTTTAGATCAATAACATGCAATATAACTATATGAATATAAACTTCTAATTTAACTCCCTTGTACTTTATTAAAATGTATATTATTTTTAATGTTTAGAAAAACTATTAATGTTAATCGTTCTTTTTCAAAACCTATATATTAGAGTTTTGGTTGTATAAAACTATTTATAAAAATAATGTTTATATTAATATTTAAATTTGTAATAAATTTATTTAGGAGCATAGTAGAATCAACAGATAACAAAAAGGATGTAAAAAAGAACCAAGTTAAAGATAAGAAACAAGGCAAAAAAGATAAGTAGGTTTAAGAACAAATGTATATATTATTTTAGAATAATTATCTTTTTAACTATCATAATATATAGCTACTACTATTTAACATTTCCAATGTGAACTAAAGCATAATTTTTGATACATTTTTTGTGGGTTAATGATATCTAAGACATTTACAAACATTTCTTTCTTTTATGTTTCATTAATTTATACAACTGTTATCTCACAAAATGTCAGTAGAAAAGAAATTATTCTACAGAACCCACTCCACCAAAACTAATCGAACAATCCAGTTTGTATATTTACCCATCTCTTGCGTCTTTTATAATTAGACCATATGTTTTAAGGATTAATGAAAAAGTTTAAAAGTTTCAGATGAAAGCCTTTAGTGGATCAAATTTAATAATAATATATTCAAATTTACAAAAAAATTGATTTTTAATAATGATATTTAGACAAATTATTAATAGTAAGACAACATTAAGAGACAGTATTTGGGGATAAAACACTCGGGTTGACATTGTCTTAACATTCTATTAACACGTCACGGACGAGAGTAAATCCAAGTTCTCTTTGAAAGAACCACGTATAAAATGGCTTTTGACATAAACTCAATTTAAAAAATACAAAATAACTATCTCATTGCTAAAATTTGAACAAGCTCTAAAAATAAATCATTAGAATAGACCACCGAAATTTGATGTTTGTTAAAATAAAAATTCCATATGAAAACAATATTCACCATATCACATATACGTGACACTTGGGCTTTGAACATGTTAAAAATGTTATTACCTACTAATATAAACATTATTAACAGTATTGTTAAATTTAACATGTGTAAATTCATCCTTGGTTCGGAGATTTCTTTATGTATTTGTAAATTGTAATCAAAATACAAATAAAATCATTAAAATTAAATTAATTTGTACTTTAACTAGACTGCGTGGCAATGCAGATAACACAAATCAAGGTGGTAATCAATCTTTTTGTAAAGATCAAAAGGATTCTAAAAACATAATTTGTGAAAAAGATTCAGACAAATATGAATCAAAACTGAATATTACAAACAAATTGGATGATGATGGTGATGATGGAGAAGGGTAAGTTGTCAGCTATTTATATTCATCACTTTTCCGTCTACTTAATATTTGTTGTGTTTATGTTATCATCTAACAAAATAAAAATAATAAGAATCCGGTAGGTAATGATTATTATTGGATAGTTGAGTCATTATTTTAGATTGATTCTGAGTAGTGGAAAAATGAATGTGTATTGATTTTACAATGATATATGTTATATTTTTTTTCATTTTTGTGTGATGTGTCGTGCTTCAATTTTCAACTTCAATATCTTATTTGATAGGAAAGTCAGTCTAGTTGGTGTATTGGGAAGGTTAACATTTCCTGTAGTTTTCAAAAGCTACGGGAAAAACAAATAAAAATTTAAAGAAAAACTGTATTTTTTTACGCAAAATAGTTTTCGAAAAAATCGATTTTGGTTTTTGGTATAACTCTAAAAGAAATGACCGTAGATACATGAAATTTTGACCAAATGTTTATATAAGCATTTTCAAAATATTCTTACTTATTTTGAGCTGTTTACAGACATTTTTAATTTCCAATTTTTTTTGTTTTTTTTCCTATAAATGTCAATAAAATTTTATTTGTTGGGTAAAAATCTTGAAAATTTAATAGTAGGCTTCTAATATTTAGTTTCAAAGGCAGATGAAAAATATTAAAAATCCGTAGTCACAATTTTTCTTTATAGGTAATCAAAGTTCAAATTTTGACAAAATACATAATAATGACGAAAATGTGCAATTTATTTTGAGTTAGATATTCATAAAAAATTTTCTTTTTATTTCTAAGATTTGAAAATGTAATACAAGATTCCTCATAAGTTTGCCTAATTTTATCAATAAAAAAATGTTTATAAGAAAGTCAAAATAAATTTTTATGAGCATTTTAAGTTCAAATTTTTACAAGATTAGATATTCACTCATAACAGGCTTAGTTCATAATCTTTGCTCAGAATTGTTTTCAGTGTGCAATGATTTATAATTGAATTTATATTTAGCGTATAATTTAAAAATAGACTTCCTTAATTATGAGGTACAATAGACTCCTATCTGTGTGATAGAAGCATAGAGAGGCTACCTACTTTTACATTTTTTGTAAATTCCATGGTGGAACCACTGGAACCCATATTAATTTGCACGAAGAAAGTACATGTTTATCAGTAATTTATGATTTAGAAGAATATGTTGTAAATTATTCTTATTAATTACTCACATTGTTTTACTTAATTATCTGTATAACTTAGATTCTTAACATATCATTATTTAAAAAAAAATGAATAGTCATATTATTTTTATTGTATGATTGTTTAATTATTATTTAATTATTTTGAAATTTGAAATTTCACAAAATAAAATTTCACATGAATAATCACAATAGTTTTAAATAATTGTATTATTGGACACTTCAATTTATTTATGCAATCAGCATTCATAAAAGTCATAAAGCTATTAATATATTTTATTTTTTTAACTAGATGGAGTATACAAAGTTGTAACAAAAAAAAAACTAGTAACCGAGGTTTGAGTGAAGAACAAAAATATCATAAAAATGGTCAAGAGCAAAGCAAATTGACTGACTCATATACCAAACAGAAAAAAACACCTGATAATAACAACATTGATACACGTGAGGATGATGATACAAGTAAACCAGTTAATAAAAGAAGAAAAAGGTATGTTGTAAATTATTAATATTAATTTTCTCTCACCTTACATATTTAAATATTTTTAACATGTAATTGTCTTAACAATTTAATAGTTTTTTTATATTAATAAAAAAAATTAATAATTTAATTATGATAATTGTCCGATATTTGAGTAATTAATTTATTATTTTTATACCACAAATATCTTCAAAAAAATTACGTTTTGCTTAAATAATTACATTAGTTTCAAATCATTGTTTAGAACACTAAAATGCATTTATGTAATCAGCATTCATAAATCATAATAGTAATAAAATCAGTTATATTTTATATTATTTTAACTAGACGGAAGGATAAAAAAAAAAAAAAAAATAGTCAAGAGCTACATGAATTTTCTGACATAGATTTATCTTCTGATGATAATCTTAATCAGAAAAAAGTACATGATGGAAATAACATTAATGTGCATGAAGAAGATACACTACATTTATCAATAAATGATGATTTAGAAGGGTATGTTGTCAATTATTAATATTCATCATTCACATTCTTTTACTTAAGTATTAAATATTATTTAAACTTGAACATGTCATAAATTTTGTTATATAAATTAAAGTATGATAGTTGAATCATTTAACTATTTTTAAATTAAAAATTTCTTGAGATTTCATTTCACATAAATCATCACAATAGTTTTAAATAACTGTTTTGGGGGCAGCGCTCACCAAAGTAACATGACGCGTGATCTGACGAGTGTAATGACAAGTGACGTGTTAGTAACATGTCATTCATATAATTTTGTTTACAATTACAACTGAAAATCACTTTATCCCGCCCACCAAATCGACATGTTATTTCATGTTTAAATATTGTTGTTGCTTGTCGCTAAAAAAATAGCGCGTATACTACTTTTTGTCATTTGTCTCATGGAAATGCACAATTTGAAATTTCCAAATTTCACTCGACGGAGTGACGACGTGCAGTATACAAAGTTTTTAAGTATACAAGTTTACAATTATACAAGATTTATTTAAAGAAGTTATTTTTTGTTAGTACAAAATACAGTATTTATTATACAGTAAGTACCTACTTATTAATACACATTAAAAAATATACTATGCATACAACCTACTAAGTTATGCAATTTTGTTTTTAATATTATTATTAATATTTTAATTTTTAACAGTTCCATTATGAAGGACAATCCTGATATAAACATAAAATTCGTTGAATTCATTGAAAATCATAAATGTATTTATGATTATAATACAAAAAAATACTCATGTAGATTTGCGCAAGATAAAGCTTGGGAAAATATTGAAAACAAATTGTAGCCACAGGTAAGTAATTTGTTTAACTACTAAATTATTAAAAACATTAGATATTATACAAGAATTATATTGTAGATTTAATTTATGTATTTTTACAATACGTTTTGTAATGAATTATACTTATTCATAATTGACTTAACAATATTTTATATTACCCACCACATATAAAATTAAATAATTAAATAGCATAATTGTTTTGCCAAGGCAGTGTTGCATATGGTTTTGAAAAATAATAGCATAATCTATCTCTCGATTCTACTGCAGTATTAGATGGTCTTGTTCTACTTCTATTTTCTTGTGAGTTGAATTGAGTTTCACCACTATATCCTGTAGAAGATTCTTGTAGATCTGTGGTAGTTGAAAAAATACCATTGTGTGTATGTATAAGGTTGTGTAAAACGCATATTGCTTTTACTGAAGTATCAACTTTTTCAATTTTATGGCATATTGGGCTTTCCAATATTCTAAATTTTGATGTCATCATTCCAAAATATCATTCTATTGATTTACGTCCACGAGAAAGTCTATAAAAATATTGGTACAAATTTGAATAATAAAAAAAATATTTTTATAATAAAATGGGTATATTATTTTGTAGTTAAAAATTTATAAATTTTTTAATTAAGGCTTAAAAGTTATATACAAGAATAGTAGTAAGTTATATTGGAACCAAATAACACCAACTGAACAGTAGAACGGTTACTACTTGCCCCCTTTTTTATAGTTATAACTTATTGAAATTACCTGTAGTTAAAGATACATTCGTTAATTGCCTCCTTGGGTAAGGTCTCAATAAATTATTCATTAGGGGAAAGCCTCATCACCAACAAAATAGTATGCATATGGTGGTTCATTTTCTTCTCCTGGTAAAGTTGATGGTTCAGGCAAATCGAGTTTGTTTTTCAGCGATTGTTGACCAAAAGCATATTCTTTTAAAACACGTCCTATTGCGGCCATATTCTCCAACGTCTATTGTTATGAATTTTCCATTGGCATCTGCCGTTGCCATTAATACTATAGAAAAGAATCCTTTATAATTATAGAATGCTGATCCTGAATAGTTTCCACTATGTTTCTCACAGAAGTTTCACCTCTTAATAAATAGTATGATATAGCCTTCATTGATGATTTGCCAGCGAAGTATCTAAATAATAAAACAATTTTTCAATTTTTCAGCTCAAAACAAGTCAAAATATTTTATTAATGTTATAAATTCTAATATAATTATATATTATTTTTCCTTAATTTTTTTCTTGTTTTTCCCGTTGCTTTTGAAAACTACTGGGAAATTACTTTTGACTCCCCTATAAGTACCAACTAAAATCACTTTCCTATCAGAAAAGATACTGTTGAAGAAAATATAAGAATTTTTACTGTCCTAAATAGTAAAAGGTGATGATTAGTAAAATAAAAAATATACAAATTATATATTTGAAATGTTGTACATATTTTACTACAACTATTTTAATTGTGTGCTTAGGAAATATACCAGTCACTTCAAATACTGTCAATGAAAATTTAAGCGAAAATGATCTTGAAAACAGCTATGACCAAGCCGCCTATGAATATGAGTTGGCTGATCAAAGTTCTGATAATTTGGCTGATCCAAATTCAAAGGAAGATATTTTATATTCTCCATCTACATCCAGTGCTAATATAAATAAAAATAAAAAAAACTCGCACCAGTTTTTTTTATCAAATGTCAACAAGGCTGCGCTCGAGTTCTTTTCCAAAAAGAAGAAAACTGATACCGAAGAAGACATGGATTTATGCTTTTTAAAAAGTTTGTTGCCAGACATGAAATTGATGACCCTAGACCAGAAAAGGCGTTACAAGGTTCAAATGATAAATGCAGCTAGTTGCATATTAAGTGAGCATACAGTTTCTGCAGTTTATAATCAATATCAAACGCCACATTCATTATCTCCACCAGTTCAACGTCAAACACATCCATTTTCACCACCAGATCAACACCAAACACCTGTATTTTCACCAACAGATCAACGTCAAACACAGAAGCTCACTGAAAAGGGCATATACACCATCCATTTTATAACTAAATGTTAAGAGATAAGAATATTTATTTTATTTTATTTATAATATTTATACAGTCTCGCATGGTATGCCGTTCGATGCGTATGCGTGTATATTTCTTATACACTTTATTATTTATTTCTACTCATAACAACAACCAAACGTGGCGTTTCCGATATCTACGGATGCGGAAAACAAAACGGAACACACTTAAACCTCCAAAAAGGAACTCAAAACAATACAAAATCGGATTTTTTCAAAAAACTGGTAAATATAATTGGCTTTAAAATACGTACGGGAGTCCACGGCATCCGCTGCTGGCGGCCGCGGCCGACCTATCGCGTTTTTCCCTTATCGCGTTCCGATAACGTACAATGCACAACTCACAAAAACCAATTAAGAACGGTGCCAATTCAACAACTAATTCAAAAATAAATAATGGTACCAATTTAAATGCTTCACAAAGAAATCGTATACAGAGCGATTCAAATAATGTTTTTTACTCAAACTCATCAAATATTGACACCGATTTTACAACAGTCCAGCACAAATCTAAACGAAATCTCTCTACTAATTCAAATGATAAAACGGAAACAATCAAAAAAAATAAACCTATTTTTGCATCTTCAAATAAATACGCCGTACTTGCCAATGAAAATGATGAAATCAAAAATTCCGATGTAATTCTCATTGATATCGACTCGGACACCGAAGCCGAACAAAAAGTCAAACCTCCTCCACCCATCTTTATAAGTGGACTTTTGGATTTTCCTGCACTTCGTTCACGATTAACAGAATTAATCGGTGCTGACAGTTTCTTTGTTAAATCAAATGCGAACAACTTAAAAATTCAAACCAACAACGCCGACTCATACAGAGCAACCATCCACTTTCTAAAAGAAAGTAAGGCCGAATATCACACATATCAAGCTCAAGATGAAAAACCTTTCCGAGTAGTGATCCAAAACATCCACCCATCAACTCCACTAGCGGAAATAGGCATAGCAATAAATGAAATTGGTCTTTTCACAGTCCGTAATATATCCAACGTCTTAAATAAAACCACTCAAAATAAACTGCCAATTTTCTTTATTGACTTGGAACCTGCAGAAATAAACAAAGAAATTTTCAATATCACCTCTTTATTAAATACAAAAATAAAAATTGAAGAGCCATACAAAAGACGTATCATTATACAATGTACAAACTGCCAGTCGTACGGTCACTCCAAATCATACTGTGCACATCATCCAAGATGTGTCAAATGTGCTGCCAATCATTCTACTTCCACCTGCACAAAACCCAAAGACGAACCACCAGCCTGCGCCCTCTGTGGAGGTAATCACACAGCCAACTACCGAGGCTGCCAAGTCCACAAAAACCTCCAAAATTTCCAATACGGTAAAAATACTCCAAATAAAAAATATAATTTAAGAAATGATGTTAAATATAATTCTATTGTAAAAAAGGGGGAGGACTCCGGTGTCAAAACCAACCTTAACCCTTCCAACATAAATGACACCTCATCTTTTCCAAAGCTGTCCCCACAGTCTCACCATCCTAACTCACCTAAACATACTCTCCCAAATGATACGGAAAATCAATCTGAATCTAACTTAGCTACACAACTTTCATCTTTCATTTCTGAATTTAAATTAATAATAAATCCGCTCATATCGCTACTTACAACTGTAATAAATAAACTTATAATTAGAGTTAGGATGTTGATGACCTAAAAAACACACAAAAATGCCCTAAAAAAAATGCAAAAAAGCCCTAAAAAAAGTGCGAAAATGCCCTAAAAACTTCAAAAAATGACCTTAAAAATTATCTAAAATAAAATAAAAAAAATTTATTCCATACAATTTATAAATATAACACTCGATAAGCGTGTATGATCCACGTATGTCTGAAAGAGCACTCGTTTCATCAATATATAACACTCAAAGAGTAAATCTTATCGGAACGCGATAAAATGATATAAATTTTTACTAATAGTCCAAATCCAAAGTTAGATTTTAATAAATTAAATTTGTTTCCAAACTTGGATGTAACATTTGCCCTAAAATCTATAATTTGTGAAAAAATGCCCCACATTGTATAAAAAGTACGAAAAATGCCCTAAAAGATGAAAAAATGACTTGAAAATGTTGAAAATTGACGTTAAAAAACAAAAAAAATGCATTTATAGCTAAAAATGCAAAAAATGCAAAATAAAATTAGAATATTCTGCATCAAGGGAGCATGAAACAAATTGTTAGCTAGGATAGCATTGTACAGAATAAAAGGAAAAAAAATGCAAAAGTCATCAACATCCTAACTCTACTTATAATCAATGTCAACTAAATGATCCAGGTTAGGTCAGATCCTTCTACTCCAAACTACCTTCCCATACAAACCCATTAATATCACAAATCTCATCTACCAAACCCATAAACCCCATCCATAGACTCAAAAGAAAATATTGCAGAGATTTGTTAATCTAAAATAAACGCACGTTGGGTTCCAGCACTGGTTTGCCTCCCTCTTCAAATTATTCAAGTTAAATATTGTACATAAATTATCTAATTTACTTATTGTGATGTAAACACAGATTGTAAATATCTTATTCTAAATAAAAAAAAAAAAAAAAAATATTTATACGGACAAAGTCCAATTTACAATATATAACAATAACAATAATAGTATATATAATAACATTTGATAGTTAACACATTTTAAAAAATTCAATATAAGTTGGTAGTACAATGAATACAAGGAATAAAATAATAGTACAAATTATATTGATTACATTGATACAAAACCTAAAAAAAGTAGGAGAGTGGGTTTATGTGGTACAATATAATATTAAAGAGAATTAAATAACAATCATACAATTACTTAAATAGTAAATTAAAAGTTTGTTTATTTCCGCAAGACATCAAAATGTTTAAAGGATCATTCAACATGTACTTCTGGGGGAAATGTGGTAGATAAAATAAATCTTTATTGCGTAAGTTATAAGAATTGGTTTTAAAATTTATTTGATTAAGTAAAAATGCATCATCAATCTCGTTGTTTATTAATTTTGTAAGAAAGGTGCTATATGTGTTAATTCTACGTGATTTTAGAGATTTTTATAATAAAATACAAAACATTTTAATTCTATTATACAAGTATTTTAAACATTTATTCATTTACAGGGTTATTTAATTATTTGTATTTTGTTTTTCATATTGCTCATATTTACATCGTAACTACAAGTCTACAAATATTGATTTTATCTACTTTAACAAAAATGTTTAGTTTATGAATAAATTATGTTATATAATAATATTTATTAATAAACTGAATATAATTAAATTAATATATTTATTTACTGGTATGGTAAATCTATATTATATTATTTTTATTTGTATTCAACACATATTAATTTATGAATAATATGTCTTTCGTTTTAAAGAATTAATTAAAATTAATTGATTTTAAGAATTAACTTGGTAAAATGTTTCGTTTTACTTACCTAAGTGTGATAAGTGATCGTTCTTGAGGGCACACTGCTCTTCTATAATTGGTGTCTTTTTTTCTGGATTTCTGGTCCAACTAACCTAACCAACTCTTCAAATGTCGATTTTTCCATTCTGTAAATACTTTTAAAACGATCTGGATCATCTAGCTCTTTAAACACAGAGTATAAACCACGAGAATAGCAATTTTTACGCCAAAATGGATGAACCCAGTATTTTCGCACTATAGAACCTTGATTATAATTTAAATAATTTACTAAATTTAATGCAGCAAGAACGTCTTCATCCTCAGACGACATGATGGGAAACGAAAAAAAAACATGGAAATTATTTGTCATTAGAAAATCACGTCATTTTGGTGTAAGTCAAACAAATCACTTGTTACTAGTTGGTCATATACATCAGATCACACGTCATGTTACTTTTGTGAGCGCTGCCCCTTGGGTTAACTCTGGTCTACGAGAGAACTAAAAATGCGTTTGAATTCCACGCATCCCACACTCAACAATAAAGGTTCGTTAATATTTAGTATGTTCGGCAACACTACACTATAATTTATATATATACAACCTATCCTCTGTTTAAGTTAAGAACCGTAGTCGGCGGGGATCAGTATTGTGGAACTACAGTCAACAACAACTATTGGTCACCCCCACCTAGTAAATTATTTGAATACCTGCCTTGTAGTATTGCCACGCCCCTACATACAAATAGGCCGCCGACTACTTTTCTTAACTTGAACAGAGTATATACCCTCGCTGCTCAAAGTGGGGAAATTGTGCCTCAGACCAGTAACTGCTGTCAGTCTATATGCTTGAAACGGTAATGTTCTCTCGTGGAGTACAGTTAAAAATATTTATGAAATCAACATATAATCATACAAATCATATAATTATTAAAAATTTATATTATTTTAAATAGAATTAGTGATATAAAAAAAAAAAAAAAAAGTCAAGAGCAAAGCGAATTTTCCTACATAGATTCATCTATTGACGATAAATTAAATCAGAAAAAAGGTCACGATGAAAACACCATTAATTTGCATGAAGAAGATATTCTACATTTATCAGTACATAATGATTCAAAGGGGTATGTTGTCAATTATAATTAATCATTAGTCACATTCTTTTATTTAATTACGTATATAAAATGTAATTATGAACATGGCATTGTCTTAAAACAAAAATTTGATTTATAAATTAGTGTTTGATAGTTAAATCATTATTTAACTCTTTTAAATTTCAAATTTCATGAGATTAAATTTCACATAAATTATCACAATTGTTATAAATAATTGTTTTGTGTAGTTAAAAAAATATATGCAATCAGCATTCATTAAAGTCATACGATTATTATTTTTTTATATTATTTTAAACAGACGGAAGGATAAAAAAAAAATAACGAGTCGTCAAAGTTTGGATGAAGAACAAAAAAGTCATATAAATGTTCAAAAACAAAGCAAATTGTCTGAGAAAGATTCCAATAATGTCAATATGAAACAGAAAAATGCACAGAATAGAACAGGTAGAAAAAACTTTGATTCACATAAGGATACACACAAATCAGAGAGAGAAAAAAGGTATGTTGTCAATTATTAAAATTCATCAGTCTTTTTCTTTTCCTTAATTTTTTTTTAAAATTTATAATATGTTATTGTTGTCAGTTCACACAGACTTAGTAAAGAACAAAAAAGTAATAAAAATGATCATAAGCAAAGCAAGTTATTGGAGAAACATACCATTGATGACAATATGGGACAGAAAAAAGCGCATGAAGGAAAAAACATTGAATCGTATAAGAATACACGCAAATCAGAGGGAGGAGGAAGGTAAGTTGTTAATTATTAATATTTATCTTCTCTTTCTTACATATTACTGTAGGGCCTTATCAAGCCGAACTAATTTGAGATCATGGCTATCTGAATTAATGAAAGCCTAGATTGAACAAAATAACCTAATAAATGAGCCATGTTACTTATTTAAACACTCAGTAGTTGTTTCTATTATTTTTCTGGTAATACTAATAATATTATGCATTATTAAACATCTGTCCGGTTTAATAATGTTGTATACTCTATTCAGGTTAAGAGTAACCAGTCGCGTTTGCTTACTGAGGCAAACCCATAGAACCCCTTAGAGCAGAGGTTCCCAAACTTTTTATTGTACGACCCATTTTGGGAATTTTTTAAAATTTGGTGACCCACAATAACAATGAATTAATTTTTTTTAGTGAATTCAGTTGCTATCTTTTCAATAACAAATTAATCAGGTTGCGTCGTTTTGACATGGTCACTGTAAACTTGTATCGTCACACTCGCATATAACGATTGACAATAAGACTAAATTTGAACTTAGAACATCAACGAAAAGTATGTATTATTTAAAAATATAGCGCGACCCACCAAAAATATAATCACGACCCACAGTTTGGGAACCTCTGTCTTAGAGCAATGATTGGTAACTAGCTGACCATGGTCCTAATTTGGACCACAGAAAATAGAAAACTATACTTTCAAACATATCATACAATTTTATTGTATAAATACATCTATTATAAAAATATAACATTTTTTTCTCTAAAACTCATTTATTCATTATTTAAATCTTCAGTACACCAATAGAAATTACTTGCCAACGCCTGCCCTTGATAACTACTAGACATTTTGTTATTTGACCTTAATCAGCGGCAATCATTATACATTGGTGTTATAAATAGTCAAATAGTTATTTTAATTCCTGGACAAAACTGCTAAAATATTGTTATGAACAATAACATGCATTTATGTAATCAGCATTGACAGCATTAATAAATCATAATAGGAATACAATCTTTAATATTTTTATTATTTTAACTAGATGGGGAGATGATAACAAAAATAACAATGGTCAAAAGCAAAACAGATATTCTGATACTTAGCATGTTGTCAATATTAAAATTCATCACTCTTCTTCTTTTCCTTAATTTATTTTTTAAACTTATAATATGTTATTGTTGTCAGTTCACACAGACTTAGTAAAGAACAAAAAAGTTATAAAAATGATCATAAGCAAAGCAAGTTGTTGGAAAAACATTCCAATGATGACAATATGGAACAGAAAAAAGTGCATGAAGGAAAAAACATTGATATGTATAAGGATACAGGCAAATCAGATGGAGGAGGAAGGTAAGTTGTCAATTATTAATATTTATCTTCTCTTTCTTACATATTACTGTAGGGCCTTATAAAGCCGGACTAATTTGGGATCATGGTTATCTTAATTAATGAAAGTCTAGATTAAACAAAATAACCTAATAAATGAGCCAAGTTACTTATTTAAGCACTCAGTAGTTGTTTCGATTATTTTTCTGGTAATACTAATAATATTATGCATTATTAAACATCTGTCCGGTTTAATAATGTTGTATACTCTATTCAGGTTAAGAGTAACCAGTCGCGCATGCTTACTGAGGCAAACCTATAGAACCCCTTAGAGCAATGGTTGGTAACTAGCAGACCATGGTCCTAATCTGGACTGCAGAAAATAAAAAACTGGACTTTCAAACATCTTACAATTTTATTGTATGAAGACCTCTATTATAAAAATATAAAATTTTACTAAAAATTTTTTCTCTGAAACTCATTTATTTATTGTTTTAATTTTAATTAGATTAAATAAAATAACCTAATAAGAATGAGCCAAGGTACTAATTTAAACACTTATGTTCAGTAAAAAAACGTATATAAGCTATTTAAGTATTTAAGTAATACAAAGGTTATTTATGGACTTCTGGTATACAAGATACTCATGGAACCACCTAGACCAATGGTCGGCAACTAGCTGGCCAGGATCCTAATCTGTACTGCAGAAAATAGAAACTGGACTGTCAGTCATATCTTACAATTGTATTGTCTCCATACTGCTATAATAAAAATATAAAAATTTTACAAAGTTTTTTTTTCTCTGGAACTCATTTATTCATTATTTTAATTTTTTGGACTCCAATAGAAATTACTTGCCAACCCCTGCCCTAGATAACTACTACACTTAGACACTTGGTTATTGGTACTTTATCGTTGGCAATCATCACGCACTGGTGTCTGTCTAAAGGTGGCGATGCCACGACATAAGCAATTTTTGTTAGCTAGGCTGTATATTCTTATCCTGAATAGAATTGATGATAGTTAAAATCTTAATATGTAATTATTGTCCGATAATTTAAAAAAAATAAGAACCTAATAATAGCATTTATGCATAATGTGATCTACTGCACAATTTAAATTATAATATTTCATTTACTGATTAGTATATACTGATAAGTGCTTATTATAATTGCTGGGTGGGTTTACCATTTTATTGCGATTTATCTTAATCGCGTATTTTCAGAACGAAATGCAAAATATTTCATTCTTGGTACTATTCAGTGTGTTTAGTGTTGTACTATTAAAAAGTAGTGATAAAAATGCGGTTAATTGAATTTTATTCAATAATTCTGAAAGCTCTACTTTGGATTTTTTACAAAAGTATGAATTAGTGCCTAATACTAGTGATTTACCTAATTGCATCAAGTACAGCAGTGATACCAAGATGTACATACGAGAAAAAAATTAGCCTCAGGCAAAATACGTCAAACCAGTAGTTTAAAGTTTTAAAAAAAAGGTGGCAGACAGTGGAGCCGAAGTTTTTAAAATGTTGTCGGACAATTTCAAAACTTAGCGGCCTTAATATCTTAATTATTTAATATAGAGGTATCTCTCTAATATACATTTACTCATAATTATGGCTTAAATATGCTCATGCTCTTACAAAATTATGATATAATAAAATATGGCCAGACCATGGCTCGATGTCAGCACGGACTTTGGCGCCACTGGTGCCAGATATTTAAGTCTGTTCGACAAGCCAACAATTGTTTCACATAAACCAATTCAAACAAGTGTTGTATTTCAAATTTAACTCTTTCTCAAACACTTGAGTTGGTTTTTTATTGGTTTGATGATTTGCCAATAACTACTGTGTGTTCACTTACTGGATGATTGGACAGTATTGTTGTAGGTAACTGGTTTACTCTTTGTCGAGACGTTAGCTATTTGTTATTTAAAAACCAGCCTGTGGGAGGTCCTAATGAAATTGCTGAAATTGACAAATCTTTACTTAAAGGAAAACGTAAATTTAATAGAGGTAGAATATTATTAGGAAATTGACAAAGTGAAATGATTTCTGAAAATTCAGATTCAGATTCAGATTCAAATAAGGAAAATTGTAATAGATATTTTGGGAGTTCTGTTGAAGGTCTATGGGTTTTTGATAGATGTTTGTTATGCAATATATCAAATATTACATGACGTATGTCCAATAATAGGCCCCAATAGTGTTTATTTTGGAGATTTAGGGAGGGGAGGCAGAAGCTGTAATTTTTTTATTTATTCAAATGTAGTGTAAAATCTTCAGGTTTTTTGTAGGGGCTATAATATAATGGTTAGGGAGGCAAGTAATCAGCATTTATAAATTGTAATAGTAATACAATTATTAATATTTTTATTATTTTAACTAGATGGAGAGATAATAACAAAAATAACAATGGTCAAAAGCAAAGCAGATTTTCTGACTCTTGGTACGTTGTTGATTGTTAAAATTCATCACACTTTTTCTTTTACTTAAGTTTCTATTTAAATTTATAACATTTTATTGTTGTCTTAAATAAATTGAGAATTATATTGATTATTGTATAATAGTTCCACATATTATTAATTTGTTCCTTTAAAAATATTTTTGTATATACTTTATGCCTTTATGTTTATGGATTTAAACTGTTGAAGGGCTGTCATATGCGTCTACCGTGAATTTACAGCATAGTATGCGGTTCACCGCGATTTACTAACCCAACCTCACTATCGTCGCATAATCCAAACACCCAAGGACCATCCATTCGTCTACCATAATTTCTTTTTCCATTTTCAAGAGGGTCGTCATTTTCGTCTTCGATGTTTTCACTCGGCAAATCTGCAAGTCGATATCGACCTGTAACAACATAATGATGATTTATAATATTTCTAAAATTGTATTTTATTATGTATTCAATTATATAATTATAAAATACCTTTATGATTTTTTCTGGATCCTCTTAACAAACATTCGTCGACTTGTATGATGACATCAGGTCCTCCAAATTTATTACGTTTTTCGAACATTTTTAGTGGTATATCCCGACACAAATTCATCCAATCACATACGGTGTTGGACAATCTTCCAGTTAAGGACATGATTGTTTTATTGGATAAACCTTGAGTCCAGTAGAACACTAGTTCTAACTGTTGACTGAGGCTTAGTCCACTATTTAGACGACCATTGTTGTCAATATAAGTCCAAAAAGCATTATCTTTCCTATATAATAGTATAATTATTAGTAGTATAATTATTATTAATAAAATAATTTTCTCACCTTAAGCTTTGTGTTGTTTGACATCCCTTTCTCTTACAACGTAAAACTCTCCTTTCCTTACCTCTCTCCTTACGTAGGTATAAATTCATAGCACTTCCACACTTAATACATTCGGCATTTTCATTATTTGCCACAAGTTTTTTGCTAATTAAAAAATTTGTGGTTGATTCGTCACTACTAATTATTGAATAAAAATCTTTTGCCAACATATTGGGTGTATAAAATATAATATGGTGTCGCGCAATAAATGACATACTGAGCTATTGAGCCAATACTTTTACAAAATATTGAAGTATTGTTATCTGTGTATAATGTAATTAAGATAAAGTATATCTAAAAGATAGAAAAAGATTAAAGTGTATCTATTAAAAATAAAACCGGTAAAAACCGCAGGTAGACCGCATCCTACAGCGGCTGGTAGAACGCATTTGCCGGTAGACCGCATACTATATGACAGCCCTGTTGAAGTTTGAAGACAAATTTAACATTATGTTGGAATATTCAGTTTAAAATGCATTTAAAAATGTTTCATTGTTATTTAAGCGTTATAGATGAAATAGATGAAGACATTTTCAAATTATCAAATGATTATTCTCTTGCTCATTGTGTTGCTGAAGACTTACGAATGGGAGCAGGCATAGCTGTTGATTTCAAGTAAAAATATCTTATTTTTGTTTATGATTATAATACTAAATAATTTATTTTACTTTCTAGACATATATTTGGTGGTGTTGGTAAACTAGTTGATCAGAATTTAAAAATAGGTGATGTTGGTATAGTTAAGCGCCATGAACAATATGTATTTTATTTGGTAACAAAAAAAACTAGTAGTGGTAAACCTACAATGGATACAATGGAAAAAGCGCTCATCTCACTTTTAAACAAAATGAAAGAATACAATTTAACAAAATTAGGAATACCAAAAATTGGTTGTGGATTGGATAAACTTGATTGGAATGAAACAAAATCGCTCATCTTTAAAATATTTTCTGGATCTGGTATTCTCATAACAGTATGTGTACCTTCAAAAGTGAGTGTTACAAATAAAAACCGCTAATTACTAAGTATCTTGGTACCTTTATTATTATAAAAAAATGTTCAGTTAATAGATTCGAAAACGCCGCCGAAAATAAAAGTTTACATTACACCAAATCATTTATGGGAAATGGAAGCCGAAACCACAATTATTTTATTTATAGACTTAGAAAAAATATGCATTAAGAATTGGACAGACCATATAATAGATAAAGTTGACGCTAAATATCCATTCAAAGAAAAGTATTTATATTTTTATTTAATTCATTCCATATAGATATCCATTGACATTTAAGACTTAGAAAATAGGAAACTATTAAATACAACATTATAGTTATAAGAGCCATTTTATTCAAAAATTAAAATATTAAGTATTCTTTAAGGTAGGTTAGAGAAGGTTCTTAAAATAATTACTAAGCAGATACTCTAGTAGCTATCAGTGCTTAAAAGTCAAGCTCTTTTAATAATAAAAAATTTAATTCAAAAAAATTATGTTCTATATATATATATATATATAGTTCTCTTGGTAATAAATAAGTTATCATAATATGACGGATATCCATATTCGATGTCATGAAAAATTTTCACTATATTAAAAATAATCTATCTGTTTCATGATACTATGTACTATGTTTTATAGTTATTAAGGCCCTATAACACTGTCTCCGTATTCTATGTAACCGTTTGATCCGGTTTCAGAATTTTCTTGTTGGCCACTAAATAATTATATTGGCTAGCCAAAAATATTTTACAAGTCATTACTAATTAATCATTGTCAACCCACAGTGGAAGATTTGAATGTCTATTTTCAACTATTTGGTGTATTGTAGTAACAACTAATGGTTGGGGATGGGAGAGGGCTAATGGAATTTTACAATTTAAATAAATTACTATATCATTAAACATCTTGTATATCAATAATTAATAAATTGTATTTAATTTGTTTTTAGTTTATTAAAAGATATCAAAAATGAGAAGTTTGACCCTGGTAACATAAAAAGCTACAAAGTTAAGAATGAAGTTATAATTTGTATATTTACTACTAAAAATACATATTATGGTTCTCTAGAAGATGGATTCATTAACATATGTAATCAAATCAAAGGATATAAGTATTTGGCTATTCAAAGTGGCTCTATTGATTACCCTAGCGATCATTTTCAACATATATCATGGATAGTATTAATAGCACGTTCGGTTATTCGCTTTTCTGAATTATGGTTATGTGGTGATGTCAAACATAACAAATCAGTGTATTATGATGAATATTGTAGAACTGTACTTCCTATGAATAATTCATTTCAATATAATTCTCCATATCAAAAATACAACAGATATTATGATGATTGTCATAGTAGTTTTAATACAAAAGAAACAAGTAACCAATGAGGTTGTCAAAATAGTTGCTTCAAAATAGACACATGAATCTATGTGGTCACCTGAGTAATAAAACTACTATGACATATTGACCATGTGATACTTGTATAATCTGTTTAAATAAATATTTTATTATTTCTAATTAATCAACTTAATCTTTTACTTGAAGTAGGTAGTTATTTATAATTAAGGTTTCAAATGTTTAATAATTCTACTGTAAAAAATTGATTTTGTGTAATGTATTAAATATTATAAATTTAATGTGTTATGTACTTAAATATCTACTGAAAGTTACATAATATAATAAAATACATTATGTTTATTAAAAAATGTTTTTATTCAGTATTTATAATTTATTTATTTATTTACATACATTATAGGGGGAGCCCAAGAACAGCGTATTATTATGGCACAGCCAGGATTTTAAAATGGGGGGGGGGGGGGCAAATCAAAAATATTAAAAAAAAATATTCAACAATAACATGTTTTTTTTTTGTTGTTTTAACGTTTTTATATGGCCAATGGTGGGTGGGTATATCGCCACTGATAACAATAAAATAAAATTATAGTTCTAATTGCTGTTATATAATTACAAATACTTAAAATTATGTTGCCGGTGTTGGTATGGGATAGCAACTTGCAATAATTAAGGTAAATTAGGTTCTTGTTTGTTATGCGCATTTCTATAACAAATAGGGTGGTTACGGGCATAGACCAAGGATCAGGGCCGGATTTAGGGGGGGGGCACGGAGCCCATGTCCTATGGTCCCCACTAGATTCAATTAATATTAGGAGGCCCCCACAAAATAAGTACCTTATTTAGCCATAAGTTTTTATTCTCTACCAACCTGGGGCCCCCAGAACCCTAAATCCGGTCATTCCAAGGATGACCAGTGGACAAATGATATCCAGTACGCGCAGACAAGTAAAACAAATTAAAATCTTCCGACGTCAGCAATTTTGATGGTCATCGAACGATTTCCTGATTCCTAATGTGACTTCAGAAATATAAACGGCGACCACTGCTGGTATAAGTATAGACCATAATTAGTGCGGTGAAAAGAAAAGTAGAAAGGAGCAAATGGAAGTCGGAAAAAAAGTCCTACACTATGGAAAAGAAGTCTCGGGAAAAAGTTTAATTCTTCGATTTTCAACTACATTATCTTTTTCGATGAGACACTGGGACAGTGAATCTAGTTGGTGCTTTAGGGAGGTCAAAATGTAAAATACCCAGTAGTTTTCAAGAGCGCCGAAGAAAACAAAAAAATTAAGGAAAAACGAACGATTTTCTACACCATATCTTTTACAAAATATTTTAACTTGTTTTGAGATGTGGTCGAACGATTTTTCAGTTTCCAATTTTTTTGTTTTTTTTTTTCTTACAAATCAACTAAATTGTATTTTTTTAGGTAAAAAAGCTTTACATTTAATACAAGGCTCCTAAAACATTGTTACAATCGTATAGTTGAAAAATATTAAAAATATTTAGTTATACAATTTTCAGTTACAAGCATTTAATGTTTGAATTTAGACAAAATACGTAAAAATCACTAATGGTGCGAAAATAAATTACTGGAAATCAATAGTTTTTAGGAATAGAGGTCACAAGTAAAAACAATTTCACTCGCTATTAAACAAAAATAAAATGTAATATTTTTATTTATTTAAAAAAAACCGGTATCGGACTCAGCCCCATGGTCCTAATTTCGATTCGTCCCAGAATCCGCTTCTGCAGATTTGACTATACATTATTCACGTTGGGAGGGTCGTAAGGAACTGAACACAACCAAAAAAACTCATCTATAGAGGGTCTAAATTTTGTGGCCGACACGATTTTAAAAAACATATATTTCGCCAAGGTCCAGGGTAAAAACGCTTTTTGCGTCAATATTGGCTAATGGATGCTTTAATAGTTTTATCTTTGGTAGTTTAATTTCCCCCGCACGTATCAGCACGCCGCCAAATTTAAATTAACAATCTAAAAGTATACCTATAACATATCAATAGTATAATTTAATATTTCAGTATAATTGTACAATAATAAAGGTTGACCATTGGCCAGTTAAAGTGACATAAGTATATTATAGTATTATATAGTGACTCCCTATAGGTTCCCCGCGCCAAAGCAGTAAAATAAATGAGAAGTATGATCAACACTAATCGTGTTCAGTTATTATAGCGCATGTGCATCGCCTTGTGTTTTTGTGCATACTGCATTAGTGCATTGCATGGGAATAAATGTCGAAATGTACTTAATCAACGCTTATACTAACTATGCTCCGCGAGTAGTATTCCGCGCAAGTGTATAAACGTAAAATCGCAAACTTTTTAGGAGGCTATAATATAACTTCCAAAATAATGGTGGTTTCCGCCAAATAATTTTTGCACCATCGTTCTTAACTCGTTGTAATACATTGAGAGTACTCATTGTTGAGTACTTAGAATTACAGTAAAAACACACTTTACTAGAACTCGTGGTAAATAATAAAAAATGTTAAAAAAAAAATAACGGTTGTTCACTTATTGTTTAGTATTATATTATAAATTGAAACATTCTTGGTATTGGTCATGAACATTAGAGTAAGGACACCGATCACGGCCAGCTGGACAGAAAAAAAATGGTCCCGAATTTGTAGCTTCCGCTAGAGCGCGCTACGGAGTAGTAGTCATACTCGTTTTATACAACTACCATATGACATTTCGTGGTTTTTTATTAAAATAACTAGTAAGAAGGTTTTTAATTTGTCTTCTTAAGACTTAAATCATGTCACGAAATTGTTTTGTCCCGTTGTGTAAAGAAGGATACCCCTCTACCAGGTCTACTAACAAGGTATTGGGAATTCGAAACAAAACATTGTTTAAAGCACCTAAGGTAAACTATGTTTAAATATGTTATACTACTCTAATATAGTATTAGAATTTAGGATAACCATAATTTTAATCTAAATTGTGACGTGAATACGTGATACACTTATGAGTTAAGAATAATGTTGTAAGTTACTAAGATATGCCATACACAATATACATATGTATACCAAGTACCTCATCATAGTTGGATATCCTATGACATATTAAGGGGGACTTTAATGTTTGGTAGCATGTTTTTTAGAAGGGCTCAAGGTTAAAATTATTTATTTTGCCCCCCCTCCCCCAATCTCTGTCTATGTACCTCATACTTGTACTATACTACTATAATATAATATATTATTATGCAATATTATGTAACTAATTGATTACCAACAGGCAACAGTACCTACCAACCTATATTATAATCTTACCTATATAATAAATATTCTACTTTTTACAGGATCCTAAAGTCTTAGCACAATGGGTTAAAGCAATTCCACGATCAGATCGAGATTTGAGATCAGGGATAGACCGTGTGTGTGAAAAGCATTTTGCTGAAACCAGTCTGATAAAATATTTTGAAAATGTAATGGCAGATGGTTCAATCCAAAAAATTGAAAGGGATAGAATTTGTTTAAAAGAAAATGCAGTACCGTCATTGTTTCCAGATCTACCACATTACTTATCTTCTATAAAAAAAATACGAAAACCCCAAGTTCGACATTTGAATACTAAATCTAATAATGCTGAAACTCCTAACCTCGATAATTCATTTAATACTACAATTATCGAATATGATATATTTTACAATATTGTGAATCAATTGAAAAGTACCATATTACCTGATGCCACATTTATTTCCATGGTAAAAGAAGATTTGGTTATTGGATGGTTTAATAATGACAAGGATACAGTGTTCAAAAAAATTATCATTTATAAAGATAATCTTAACATACAAGTAGGTGTAATGTTATAATTACAATTCAATCATAGATATTATAAAGAGTGTATTTAGCAATTACTATATTTTAGGTGTTTGTAAGCAAAGTCATAGTGAATGTTGAAGGAATAGTGCAAACTGCTACAGACTTTGAAGATATTGAAAAAATTATAGCTATAGTAAATAATTTACAAGCTTGCAGTGGCACTGGTCTTGATAAAAGGTATAGTATAATAATAGTTTGTTAATTTGTGTTTGTATAATTTTTACTTATATTTGTATAGCCCACAATCAGTTGCATGCTATGGTTATGTTGATGCAAAGAAACCAGGCACATCATTTACAGATTCCCGTTGCACTGTATGCTCTAAAGAAAGAAAAAATATGATAGATCTGCAGAGAATATATACTTTAAGACAGAGAGAAATAAAAAAAAAATTAAAGAAACAGAAAAGCATAGGTAGACTCAAAAACATTACT
This sequence comes from Nasonovia ribisnigri, assembly GCA_027563435.1. NCBI lineage: Eukaryota > Metazoa > Arthropoda > Insecta > Hemiptera > Aphididae > Nasonovia > Nasonovia ribisnigri. Next base: position 251,069 of record JANEHU010000796.1, read on the forward strand.
CGAAAGAATAGCAGACTTAATAATAAAGTATGTAATTTTGTAGTGTTGTAAAGTATTTGAGTAAAAATATGATATACTGTATTTTTTTGTCATAATGTATTATGCCTCGTAACACCCTATTAGATTTTGAACGAAGTGATGAATGTATTTTATACTAAATCATTATACTCATAATTATTATTTTTATATATCTGATATTTTTATTATTTACTTTAAGCTTCTGTATGTCTGTGTACTTCAACACTAATTATTGTACTAATATTGTATTTATTGCTCTAATTGTAATAAGCATGGTTATAAGTTATATAATACCTATTATTATCCACATGTTCTCTAATTATTTGTTTAATTTTCCTTTTTCTTTATATTAGATTATTTTTAAAATATAATTGTATGAGTTTTAATATAATCTTTAGTTTATAAAGATGGTTATTGTAGTTGTAAAAACCTTAATTAAATGAATAGATAAATTAAATGGCTAAAAAATATTATTGATTTATTAACCTAAAATACTTAACTAGCTATATTTTTCTAGATGTTAAAGTTAAAAGAAAAAGTAGGTTTGTTAAAACAGAAGTGTGCTACTGCATCTGCTGCAGTAATTGAAAATGAATTAACCAGGTTGCCTGAAAGTCAGCAAGAAGCAGTACGTGCTTGTTTTGCTGCTGCTAAATTAAAAGATCCTAAAGGAAATCGTTATTCTATTAACTGGATTTATGAATGTCTTTTGGTTAAAATAAAAAGTAGAAAAGTTTATGAACATCTTCGTACAAAAAAAATATTAGCTTTACCCTGTATAGATACTTTAGGGAAATATATAGCCAAAATGTCTGGTCAGTATGGTTTTCAACAAGCCATTTTTGATCTTTTAGCAAAAAAAGCAAATTGTATGGCTCCTGAAGATAAACGAGGTTAATTTTTTTAGATATTCCTTTTATCATAGTAAACAGATTTAAGTACAAATTAATAATACATTTTATTTTTTTTAGGAATTCTATTATTAGATGAAATGAAATTAAGTGAATCAGTTTCATTTAATAAAAAAACCCTAAAGGTTAATGGTTTGGTTAACTTGGGCAATTATACTCCCGAACATCAGATAAATAGTAAAGGTGATCATGCCTTAGTTTTAATGTACCAACCATTTCGAGGAAAGTGGGTCCAGGCCTTGGCAGTTTTTTTGAGTAAAGGTTGTGCTTCAAGTACAGTGTTACATAAGATTGTTATCGAATGTGTTATTCTTTTGGAGAGGTCTGGTTTCCATGTAGACGGCATTGCAACTGATTCGGTACTATTTGTTCAAATATTCAAACTTATTTGCACTTATTCATTGGTAAAACCACCTAAAGGATCAAATATAACAGGGGGTGAACTGTTGTCATCGTTATTTAGTATAAATGACTTGAACACGCAAGAAGATAAACGTATACAATTTCGCCAAGCTATAGACAATATAATAGATCAAGGGTCAGATTGCCCTGATGTCATGGATCTTTTTTCTTCTTATTATGATCATGATTATACTGGTATAACTGTGACAAATGATCCCGTGTTAGCATATATTGGAGGGTATGTAGCTAGGAAAGCAACACGATTTACAAAGTGTATAAATTGCCTCTCATCTCTGAAATCAGAAATATCTCATTCAAGAGATGTTTTCATTGATAAATTATCTCATGGACATCTAATAAAACCATCGGAAAAATTATTTAAATTAATAAGTACCATGGAGGCTGCGACGCTTTATGTTTTAAATGAAGAAGGACTTAGCAGTGAAGTACTGTTTAGCATTTGTTCTAAACTTGAACAGATAGAGTCACTACAACTTATTGGATGTGATCTCCATGCAGATGGCTTAACATCTTCTATAGTTAACTTCTTTCTTATAACAAGGGTACATTTTGTTTGTTCTCGATCAAATTCTATAGACAATGCAAAGAAAGAAAAATCAAAACTTCATAGAAAGTCTGCAAAGTTAGTTTAAGGCTTAAGCACCTAATGCTAAGCCATATTTACATTATTTTATTACCTACTTACACGATTTTGTTTTTTATACGCCTATGTATGTAATAATATTATGTTTAATGTTGTTAATAAGCTCATATGCTTTTTAATTAATTAGTTCAAATAATCAATAATATACAACATTTATATTTAAATTTTTATTATTTTTATCGAAACTAATCTTCTCTTTAAATTGTGTTTTATAATATTTGATCATAAGTTTTATAATTTAGGATAAAATGACTAAAGACCACAAAAGTTCCTATGCTTCTAATGTTACAGTAGTATGACTGGCGTTCTGCAGCGCGCTCTAACGGATGCTACATATCTAGTCCTCCTTTTATCTGTATAGATCGGTGTCCTTACTCTAATGTTCTTGTATTGGTATATGTGCAACACACCACTGCTGTAAAACTGACATAATATACAATTATATTTCTCTTTTATCCCATAATAATTGGGTGTATCTATGTTGCTGGTTGCTGTAATTTTATAGCTTTGATGAAGTCACTCATTGTAAACTTAATCTCGTTATGATTGGGATTTCCTATTCCAAATTTTAAAATCACCCATATTGTATTTACACAGTCCCATATGCCACTTTCGGCCTACCATAATATAAAAATAGAAAGATAAAAAATATTAAACTGTAATTACTATGAGTTACAATTATGTTATATTTGCCATGAATTAAAAAAAAAAAATTAAGAAATCAGTGAGATAATAAAAACGAGTAGTTATTAAATTTGCCTGATACATTTTATAATTTGTTTTGAAATATTTTGTTAAGTCCCGAGTAATACATTTTCGTATACTCGAAATGTTGAACACCGGTTGCATTTCGACATAATCGCGAATTATGTACACTCGACGTGTACTCATATAGATAGTGTATCTATTATTAATATACCTTCTGCGCGTCCTACATTACATTATGATATTATTATCGCTTTCAAAAGTTGGATCATAATGTTTTTTGAAAGGCGGTAAAAATTCAAAATTTTTTTGTGATAATCATTATCCATGAATGGATCTTCGCAGGAAAAATTCAAAATTATTCCAATATGGCGTCACTATACTATTATCACAAAACATAATGCTTATTACAAAATAATTTTGAATTTTTATCGCTTTTCAAAGCTTACAATGAGTGACTTCATCAACGCTATAAATTAAAGCAACCAGCAACATATAGGTACACCATAGAGTATTACTCTATGGCGCTTCCAGATGTAATTGCTTTTTCGGTACGGGCTTTGCAGGCTCAGTGCTGCGTGGTATTTTTCTTTGGTACGATTATGATTTTAAAAATAATATAAATAATAAAAAAGTTATAAAAATGAGTACTGATGCCAAGTGGCTTAAATGTAAACCACTTACTAGGTCACGGGCTGTTATGAAATTTTTCCGCAACAAACGAATTTGTGACGTCGTACACTCACACTGCACGGCTCGGTCTGAATTCTGGAGTTTAAGCTCTATTATTTTCAACGTCTCCACGAATAGTCTCACAAAGTCACAATTCGCAACTGGCCCTATGGTTGCGAACTTGTGACTTTAGACTTGCAGAACGCCGATTTATTTATTTAAAAATAATAAGTTGAATGGTATTGAAGTGATGCACCAAAATTATGAGCCTCCACCTACCTGTTAGTTATCACTAGTACGATTGTATTTAATATACATGAAATATCTACGTTGTCAACCGTCAATCTATCCTGGTATCAATCCTCCCTTGGAGCTTGTATATTTAATTTGACGTAGATAAATATAATCTGTATTCTGTGCTACCATTTACAACCATTAGATCAGAATATTATACATTTGTATATGATTTAAGGTACAACCAAATAATGTATAGTACAGTAAAAGTTCAAGCCCGGATGAAGGATCAATTTTACCCTCTTTCAACCTTAACTTCAAAAAAATTGTATCTCTACAATTTACGACTGTATATAATTGTATACTTTTGTACTATATTATTTCGTATAATCGTAAATAATAAAGACTATCATCTATGCCTAAAATATAGTATCGTAGTTCTGACTAGTTCATAACTCCAAATTTATAAACTTCATCATATTGTTGTAAATTAATAGAATATTAATTTTATATTTATTATCATTTAGTAATTTTTCGTTGTATAAAACTAAGAACATTTTTATTTTATAATTACTACCTGCTAAAATTTTAATATGCTTACATTTTTTTTTCAAACGGTTTTGAACACATTAAAAAAATTAATATTTCGGGGATAAATATGGGCTCCCAAAATCAATGAGCCCCAGGACCGTGCCTCAATGGACCCCCTTAATCCGGACTTGGGGACAACCATTGGTTGAGTATATTTTATTTATACACAATACACAAATCATTACTCATAATATAAAAATGTTCTTTTTTCAACTGAATTTGTAGTTTTTGATAAGTTAATAGATTGTTCCAGGTAATAGACCTTACAGCTTACAAATTGAAACCAGTAATGAACACCTTACCCATGGGTTATAGGTACTACTCAACCCATGGGTAGTATAATATAGTACCAACAAATTCTTAATGCTTGACCTTTGTTGATGGTTTGCTACTATTAGCAAACTAATAAGTTATTAGTAATAACTATACTTATTAATAAACATTAAAATACGACTCAATAACTATGTGTCATTTAAAATGTATTAATAATAATGAGAATAATATACTCGTACAATGGTTCTAAAGTCCTTACCGAATAATTCGTTATAATGTACACTGGTTACTCAATGATAAATATAAATTTACAATAAAAAGAAAAAACATTTGCACTATTCTTTTTATACCCAATTGATATTCGATACGAATATCGAAACAAGATGGGTTGAAAGTATTTATTGCCAAAAAAAAAAATCACACACTAGGAGAAATTGGTGGGAAAAAATCGAAGCAAAATTAAACACTGTACCTTACACAATACTTGGGGTTCAATGCTACCGAGGTATCAAAACCTAAGTATTTTCATTGACTAGATGACGTATTAAATTACGTTTTGTGATAAGACTACATATTCATTAATCTTTTAAATATGGATTGCCCACATTCAACATCTTGTCTCTGAGAACCTGATGCTCCAGTTTCGGGTTGCCAAACATGTGTTGCATGTTTTGCTCTTTGAAGTTGTGGAACTGCTGCTGGTTAGGTTGCACATAGTTCACATCTTGAGGCATCTGTGCATAAAACAGATTGGCAGGAAACAATGGAGGAGATGGATCGATGTTGAAATTGTATGAGTTGGGCAGTGTGTTGGGCATGAACACATTCGGCTGCACTGGTTTGGATTGTTTCATTGGTTCTCGGACAGAATTAAATGATGAGTCATTTAGTCGTGTTTGCTTGTCCTGGACCAAATTATACATGGGGAAATTCATTTTATCCTGCCCCAGTGATAGATTGGCTAACCTTTCGATGTTAGTCTGATGTTGATAGGGGTACAGACCATTAGGTGGTGGTACTAATGGGTTAGGATATATGAGATTATTGAATTGGGGGTTAAGATCTAAGTTTAATGCTGGAAACGCACTGTTGCCAGTTAGATTGAAGTTGCTTGAATTAGCAGGCATAAACGATGTTTGCTGTTGTTGCTGCTGCTGCTGCTGTTGTTGTTGTTGTTGTTGTTGTTGCTGCTGCTGCTGATGTTGTTGCTGTTGAGATTGCAGCAACTGGTTAGGCAACATAAAATCTGATTGCTGTTGCAGCACAGGCTGGAACGGTTGATACACCTTATGGGCAGTCTTTTGGTTCCAGTTCAGATTCTGCTGTATCTGATTCAACGTAGGTGGTTGTTGAAGTAAATCGGGTTCAACACCACTACTAGTTACACCGACTGGCAAGTCTGAAAGTAATTGTTTATTGTTGAGACCCAACCTATCACATATTTGGGTCATGTTGGCCAAAAAGTGTAAGTTGGAAAGGAACTCTGGCGAGTTGTTAGTTTCTAACACCGAACTAGAGGTTTTTGGAAGGACCGATTCCATGTTGGAATACAGACTATCAGTATTTGTCTGAGATATTTGGGGTTCTGTGTGTGGTGGCACATTATATGGCGAACTCTGACTAAGAGCTTCCAATAGGTACCTATTGAAATCTGGAGCCGGCAGTGGTTTTTTTTCAACAAACTTAGGACTTTCAATAGGTTTGGGAGGTTCTTTAATTTGAGTACTCATCGGTCCCCAAGAATCAGTAAAGCCATACACGTTAGGCTTAATTTCTTTCCGTTCAGACTGAATGAGTTTTTCATCGATACCATCATCTTTGGCTTCAACTGGGTCATTCCAAACGACTGAATTACTTTTGGGGCGATCACTGCTCCAAATATCTACGGATTCCGTTTTAACGGGCTCCGAAGACCAGTTGGAAGCATCCCATTTATTTTTGGACACATTGACACCTACATCACCATTCCACATGTTGGACGGCTTTTTTTCATCTTTTTTTTCTTCTGGTTTGTTCCAACCAGATGTAAGAACGCTCCAATCATGGGCTTGAGGTTGAGGTCTTTGATCATCAATGTCATTTGATCTCACATTTCTTTCTGGTTGATAGTTGTCTTTGATGAATGTTTCCTTCCAGTCACCTCTCTGCCTAAGTTTTTTTTCTGGCTTAAGTGGACTGTCAGTAGGTGATGGTTTATTTTCTTTAGGTTTGTCTTTTTGAATGTGTTTAGACTTGCTTTTAATGTCTTTTCGTTCTTTGGACCTATTGTTTTTGGAATCATCTTCCCAGAGTATCCCAACTTTAGGACTTTTATTGGTTTTATTGTGTTCAGATGCAAAACCATAATCGTCTGATTCTTTAGCAAATGAACTGTTATTCCAACAATTTATGGATCTAGATTCCTTAGATCCTCTGGAATTCTTTTTGTTTTGGGAATTATGTTTTTTTTGAAACATCAGGTCATCAGTACCAATAGCATTTTCTTGGTCATTTTTCCTGAAATAAATAATAGTTTATTTTATAGAAAAAATTACAGTTTTATGACATTTCAATTATATTTACCACGAGGAATCTTTGGTTCGAGAATGTTCTTCGGCACTTTTAATACTTTCAGCAATTGCCATTTTTAACATTTTCTCTTCCTCATTATCATCTTTGGCTTTGGCAAACAATTCTGACCCTTTTTTGCGTGCCCAAGCATTTGTAGTAACAGCTATAAAATTATATAATGTTAAGTATTTAATACACATAGCTATACATTTTTACTACAATATATTCTAAACTTACGGAATGTTGCAGCAGCTTTAATTGGCTCTGAACTAACAATATTATTACCACTGCCATAGGTACATACAAATTCTTCAATATTGATCATCTTGCTCTCTTTCTTGGGCTTACGCTTCGATTTAGGTTTTTGTGTAGTACTAAAAAACAATATATTTAAAAGCTTTAAATTTAAATGAAACATTTTCTTATTATAGAAAAATCAATACAAATTAAATTTTACCATGTAATCGGATAATGAAATTAAGTTCAAAAGAAAATAATAGTATAACCAAAAAAGGATTTGTTAATACTTTAAATATAGGTATAATAAAATAATATAGCATTCATATGAATTTTTTTTTTCAGTTATTAATATCATATTTATTTTTTTAAATATTAATTATATCATATCTAAATTCTAGATTTTTTAATTTAAAACCTTTGACACATTTTTGTAAAATTGTCACATAGCCAAATATTATGTGGTTTTACTAACCTACAATCATACAATTTATACATCAAAATAAAGAATTAATCATGGTTCTAGAATAACTTTTGTGTTTAGAACCAATTCATAAATAAAAGTTATAGGTAATACAATTGTGTATTAAATTATTTTTAAGAAAAATTAAAAATAGCCAATTTTTTAAATCTTATACTTAGAAAAATGTTTATTTAAGTCAAGTAGAGTTCATTTTTTACAATACCAATAATTTTTTTCATCTTTTTTTTAGGCGTTGTTCTGAAACATTTAGAAACAAGTTGTAAATCCAAATCAAGTGAAGCAGATTAATTTAAATGCAATTTAATTTTGCACATGATTGAATGTTATAGAGGTTGCACCATAGTGCACAAATTCATATTTTCTCAATTTTTATTTTTCATATTAATTTGTTATTACAGGTATTATACACATATTATTTGTAATCACCATGTTACTTTTTAATTTTCACCGGACTTTTATATGTAATTTAATATTGCGTAATAAAGAAAATTATGATATTAGATAACTTATGCACCATACCCGATTTAACATTCGTTCGGTCCCATTTATCATATTTACCAGATTCCTTGACACAACAAAAAAAGAAAATTTAACCTTAAATTATGAAAGATAAAATGGAAAAACAGGAGATGAACTTAAACAAATTGAAAACGAAAAGGGACAAATACTATATGAACAATTCAAATCACTATTTGATAAAAATCCTGGATACAATATCTTAAAACAATACAATGCTTCTTTAAATGGAAATGATGTCAATTTAAAAATAGATCTGGCTATTATAAGCAGTTCTAAGCAATGTTTTATAACAAGTGTCAATGTAGAACGTGTGTTTTCACAACTAAGACATATAGAAGACACAATTTCAGAGAAAAAAAAATGTAGAAATATATCTAGTAATAAATTTTAATAAAATGTTGTAAATTAGATTACATTTTTATATTCTATGTATGCCTACTATATGATGAAATAGGTATATGAACAAAAGTAAAATTTGAATAAGCTACACTGAAATATATAATTACTAATACATCAACATTTAGTTTACATATTTTCACATTTTAGTTGATTGTTTTTTTAGGTTTTTGCTGAACAAAAATCTGGATTTTAGTTATAACTTTTTTAAAAATATTCTTTTTGGGAATTTCCTGGCATTAGTTTACTTCTTAAGTTAATTATTATTTTTATTTATCAGGTCTTTTTGTTAGGTGTACACTCTGTAAAGGTACTTACCCAAAATATTCAACAGTATCGTTCGCTTTTTTATTTCCGCCACCAGAAGGTCTTCTGTTTTGAGAACCTGAAGTTTTATTTATTTTCCTGCATAAGAAAAAAGTAAATAAATATGGATATTATACTAAAGATTTATATTACATTGATTTTATAAATATATATATACCCTTCTGGAACATTGTTCTTCCATTCCATCATGGAAGAATTTCAAAGCCTGAAGACTTCAAGTATGTACTTGATTTATAAAGATGGTTGTGATAAAAATATATCCTATTTATTCAACTCCCTGGAAAAAAACAAAATACATACTTATAATATTTACCTAAGTAATTTTACAAGAACATAAAGTAGCTATAGAAACATTAAGATTTAAATAACTATGTATACCTAAATGATTATACTTTCTACCTACCTATCTACTTATACATAATTTACATAATATTTATTATATAAATTAACTTGACTAATTTGATTTACTTAACAAATACCTAACAGGTGTATTTATGAATAAGAGTTAAGTAATTGGAGTTAAAAGAGTTAACTTGGCAATATTTTCATGTGGAAATAATGACAATGATGCACGGTTCAAATGGAAAAAAGAGCAATTCAAGTTCCAAATTTTTTTTTAATTAAAGAGAGAAATTGATAAAAGTAGGTATGTAATGGTGGTAAATTTATAAGTAGGTACCTAGCAATAAACAAAAAATGACGAGCGTAATGAAATATAAAACTAATTCAATCTAAATGTTCAAACTAATGTTTAAACATTATCGTGTGACATCCATTAATTAAAAAATCAATAAACCTACATAGTATTATAAAGGAACAAGGGCAACATCTCTAATATTTATTAGGAACATATTATATAATGGTATCTAGGTACATGACGTGTTTTAAATCTTATAATTTTACATAAACATATTACTAAAAATGATGTACCTAAGTGACACAAAACTGAGAAATACAAATAGTAAACATAATATAATACGAGCAGATAAGAGTTCAAATTTTTGAAAAAAAAAAAATAATTAGATATCAGTGGAAACAGGTGAGTTTCAAACAACCTGGTGGACCCAGTGGTAAATTATTTAAATGAACAAAATAACATAAATTAGGTAATGATTGCTGATTTAAAATTATGCACCTACCAAGTAATATGAAATTGTCATGATGATCAACACACACCAGTCTTATGAATACTGTTATGCCTAATTATTTTGTAGCGATTTTGTAATAAACTATTTTTTTACTAGGTATATGCTTATAAACACATTTTGGCAATTCATTTTTTTGAAAAATGTACCTACGTATATAAATTAAACTAAGCAATAAATATCATAATTGGATTTTAATGTTAGATAATTAATATATTATTTTTTCTATAACTTCTCTATGATGTAGGTAGGAGCATAACAGTTACCAATATTAATGGAATGTTAGTTTTTTTAAAATTGTACAGTTAATGACTTTGAAAACTAATTTAATTTGTAGCATTTACAGGTAGAGTATCGGTTTGTACACTGTATATATTGTGTGTTACACATCTATAGATACCTACCTACCTACCTAATTAAAATATGTAGAAGTCAAAGTGACATCCAGGTCCTAGACAGTAAAAGCTATCGAGGGACATAAATCAGAGAAACAATACAGTCAACAGATAGGTAGGTCGTACCTCTATGTACGGTCCATAGAGATCTATGAGCAGAATTTTTATTATTTTTATTTTTAACCTAACAGACGTGCTGGACAAGTCAACTACAGAGATGTCGTCGGAATCGAACCGAACATCTGTTCCAAGACGGGGTCGAGTGGACTCTATTACATACAACAATATCACGACACACTGGGACGTGTCCCGAGGGTACGTGAAAACCCACAGTGGCGGCGTACACGTCTCGGGGACGACGGACACCCAGCGGAGGAGGACGAGGTCGCGATGGGGGAGGACGACGTTTCATGGGACTCCGGACGGCCACGGACAGCGAGCGCTGGACGGTGGTCCCCAGCACCGACCCCCCGGGGGGGGGGGGACGACAGACGGAAGACTTACCCTGCGGTGTCCTCTGCGGCGGAGACGGCGCGAGATCCAAGTAGAGTTGCCCGGGTGGCGTGTCGTGTGCAATATTAACGCGTACGCGGACACGAAGATACGTCGGCCGGCGGTGATAACCTCGAGAACTATCGTTGTGGCGATGTCGACACGGCGGCGGCGGACGGACGAACGGACGAGGTGCACCGACTATAATATTATTATTATTATTATTATTGTTGTAATACCTACTCCAAACAATAACCGAAACGCACACACACACGCGCACGCACGTACGACTCGCACACGCACACACACGCGAGCGCGCACACGCACACGCACGCACGCACGCGCGCGCACCCGACCGCGGTAACTCGAGTTTTACCTACGAGATTATGCGACGGACGACCACTACGGGCCGCGAACGTTGTAGATAAAAATAATGTTATAGGTATACATAGGAGGTACTGTTTTTATTTATTTTTCGTTTATTATTATTGTTGTTGTTTATTCCGTCGACGACGACGACGATCGGCTGACTATATTTCGTCTTTCGATCGCACCACATCGGCTCGGGCACAGCGACCGACAATATTATTATCGATGCCATTAGGTTTTTCTTCGTATTCTCGTTTTTTGGTGTTTTTTTTATTCCATCATTTCCATCTACCGGACGAGTGTTGCCGTTACACGCCGTCACGTCTTTTCCTTCGCGCCTTGACGGGACGGTCTCGGGAGGAATATTCATTACGAATGGCTCTCAGTGCGACCAACCCCCGCGGTCCCACAGAATGCCAACGGTAGAATCCGCCCACCCCGAGAGCAGTAAATTTGTAGTTGACCAAAAATATAATACGATATAATATTATAATATAATCCGTTGTCGTCGCAGACTTTAGTATATTAAATAAAAATATAATATAATGTTTGTTATTCATATTGTGTCCACGATGATACTAATAGTAATATAAATACTAATATTGACAAGTCCACTGTATGTCTTCTGACTTCTAAAAGGACCGTATACGAGTATACGCAGGACGCAGGTAGTTGTTATCTCCACCGCTTATCGTTTATCATATTGTTTTTATAATAATTATTAATTAATAATATATTAGATTTTATTAGGTAATAGCTGCTGCCTGCTGGTATAACAATATAAAATGTCTATCATTATATCAGTGTCCGACAAAGGCGGCTCCAGGAGGGAGGGGGCTAGGGGCTGCGCAGTTTTTGTTAAACTAAGGCAACCACTAATTTGCTTACAGACTCGTAATTTTTAAATGTGTCCACTTAATGTTAATGTAAATGTCAGACTGAGGCAAATACCCAAGTCCCCCCCTCAATGACACCAATGGGGCTGTGCCCTCCAAATCCCAAAACCCGTAGTAATAAAAATATGTATATTGTTAAAAACAAAATTAACGTGTATAATATATAAATAAATAAAGCGTAGCCTTGAGTATTATTAGGTTTATATTTAACGACCAGTTTTGAATTCAAAATTAATCTTCTGTAACTAACTTATTATAATATATACTATACTTTACGTAAGTGTTTTAAAAAAAGTTATTACTTGATAATATTCTATCTTAAACTTAAAGCACTTTATTACAACATTTCTTATTTCTGGTCACGTAACAATGACTGACAAATAATAAGGTATCGATAAAAAATTAGTATATACCAACAAAAACACTCCGCCAAACTTCGTGTAAAAAAAAACACCATAAAAGTATAAAAAAAATGTTGAAAATATGGTATCTAAGTGATGGCGGGCATGCTTGGTAAATCATCCTGTATATTCCGGTATAGTGTTAAATTCTATGACAAAGTTTTATTTAATTGTACAATTTTAGTTAAATTGTATTTCAGACTTATAGTATATAAAATATATATAAATATATATATATATAATAGGTACCATATAAAAATTTAGTATCCATGGGAATGACCAGTTAGTGTTAAAATATTTATAATTTGTCTTATTTCGTCTCACAATTATTTAAAGATTGTTACAACACATACAATTATTGTCTATAAAGTAGTATAAACAATGTACCAATTACAATTTAATATTATAACTTACTGTCGTATTATAATGTCATCAACTACGTTAATCCTCATGGACTTGGACGAGACGTGCTAGCTATTACGCTCCACCAAGTCTACAGACAAAAATCTAGTATTCCATGCCAAAAACATTATGTTGATGAAACCTGAGATGGAAATCCAAAAGCCATTCGACAAGATAGTCAAAACAGAGTCAAAAATCTTGACCGAACTCAATGTGGCAGCGGTGCCGGTTGTTTGTGTGGACCTGTATAGGACGTGGATGCTGCAATAACGGACATAGTGATAACCGCGAACACGGGCAAACCTAGACGACCATCTTTTTATTTTTAAATTTTAAATTTCTTTTGGTGCTAAAAGAATCTTTAGGCGTATAGGTATTATGGTGTGCACAGTGCCGAGCAATTGTTGCTGTGGACCCTCCTATATAATATTTATAGTTTGTATACCGGGTAGGTTACAATCCACAACAATAATTTTTGAAATTGTTTTGATGCTCTGTTGATGATGTAAGTATGTTTGTAATTATTGTATAATATTGACAATGTCAATGTGAGATAAAATACTAAATTAATAATTTGAATCATTAGACATTACGTACATCTTACATACCTTCAATAGTTAAATCTACACATTACTTATATTTAAACGATTAATATTAATATTTATATTAGAGGTACCTATATTTTTGTATAGTATACACACATATAACTGTATGTAAAAATATTTGAAATACCTAATTATATAAAATGTTATGAATTATAATTAATTAAATTGTACCAAACATTCGCACATATTATATATTTATCAAATATTATATATTATAACGTTTTGTATAGTAAATATATATTAAGCTCGTATGTAAGTACGATTTATTTAAGTATAACATTTTTTATCTTTGTGGTAATTTATATTTTATATATATAATAGATATGTAAAAATATTCCACATACACTAATCGTTTAAATATTAACAATGTATAGGTAGCTACGTTGTACCCATGTACCTATGATTCGAGTTATTAGTTTTATCTCACTTTGACATTTTGTACAATAATTTCAAACATTTTTACATTAAAAAACTTACTAAAATGTTTGATTTATTGTTCTGGATTGGATGATTGTAAGGTTAAAAAAGTAAATTATGTATAACTACTGTACATTTTATTGATTAACACCGATATATATTTTTTGTTGAATAATTCAATTGGCTTCTGTTTTATGTATTATTAATAAGCATTAAGCACCAAAACACTTGTACAAATTAATTTATGGCGTATGAAAATTGTGACCGTGTATTTTCGTGGTTTTTTTGTAACCACTTTAAGAAAAACTCATGACCAGCTGCTATCGGTCAAACCTCACAATTAATTATTATTCTTTAAAACACGAATCCATTAATATAATATATAACGCAAATTTTAAGCTTTTTGAATAAAAATTTTGATCGACAGTTGAAAAATAATTTAAATGTATTGTCTTAAAATAGCAGTATAAGAGTACAAATGTTTTGAAAATTAGATAATGTCTAGATAATGTTAATATAAAATATATTTTATGAACATTTCAAGTCCCAACGGACTTGTAGTTATTTTTACACCATCAATGACGATCACTACACTCTACACAGTAGTGAATACAGCGAATTTTATTTTTACTATTGCTTTAGGCGGCCTTTAGCCCTTAATAAGGTTACTACTTCCACCACATCACCCTTAATATCTTCACGCAAAAACTATGAAATTTACCAACAGTAATTTGGCTATTAAATTAAATATTATATTAATAAGTAGGTACAACAGTTGAACAGTATATATCTCGGTATATATTACTTTATTTTCCATACGAATAGACAAATCCAAATATTAGTAATACTACCATACAGAGTATTAAAGGTAATTTTTAGTCCCAATTCCTAGAACGATTAAATTATTTTGTTTATTGTTATTACAAGGAATTACAACGGACATTTCATAGTACTTTAATATACATTTATTATTATCTATATTCTATAATTCATAAGTAGGTACTTATAAATAATATTATTCTTGTTTTTGATATTGATGATCAATTCTCTCTATTTAATAGTCTATTAATATATTTTATTTCTCTGAAAAAGGTTTTGTTTGTTATTTATATACATACCAATAATAACTAAAATAAAAATATCGATGTACCAAAACATCATATATTTTATTTTAGAAGTAATTGGACATTTTATTTGAGTCGAGAGAATATTTTATTTGGAATTCAGAATAGGACGCGGAAGCTTATTAGTATAGACTATAATAGTGCTATAATACTTATTATGCAATATAATATTGCTTTTATATTTGTAGTTTGTGTACAATTTTTTTGCATATTTTATACCTTTATAGTTTATTGTTACATAATTTATTTATACAAAAACTCAGAAATGAGAAATTGGAAATAGCATTTTTATGAAAAATCTAACGACTTTCATAATATTCACCCTTTTCTTTTGTAAAAAAAAATTAAGAGGATTCGGAGTGGTTTACTTTTTTATACCATATTATATCTAACGGACAGAAGAAAATATTTGATCATTTAGAATGGACCGAAGTCAATGAATAGTTTATAGTTTATAGTTTATACTATAAAAACATGCGTTTTAAATAACCGAAGAATATATTATGAGTACCTATCTATCATAATCTGATGTATAGGACTTGAATCAACAAATTAATTTAATTGTATATAGGTTAATGAATTAATAGACAACGTATTAATTTTAAATTGTATCTAAACATTCTAAACTAAGTTTAATGGATACTTATTTTAATTTTTAATATAATAAGGTATTTATATTGATTATTGATAACATTGAACAACTCGTCACCAAGAAATAACACTTCATAAATCATGTGCAAAAAAAAATGGTTAATTAGATGTAGTTCTGCTGTTCAGTATAAGTATTATAAGTGGGTCACTGTAATGGATTGTATTAAATTTTAATTCAATAGTATAATATCACTGTATAATATGACAAACGCTTCTGAGCGGAGACGGTTTGACAATTTAGGATATTTTATATTATATTTATTTTGTTATTACTTATTAATTATTATTAATACGGTATCCGGTATGTTGAATTAATATTATAAAATTACAAAAAATCACTGAAACCGTTATTCTTAGTTAATTAATTTGTAATTTCGTCCAAATTTTAACTTAAAATAACAATGAAAAAAACTTAGTCAATGTATATTTTTTAGATTTTTTGGTAACAGAATTACGTACTTACGTGGAAATTTGTTTTAAATTTTCAATATTTAGCTGTATAGAAGATGAACATTTTATAAATGTTCATAACCTTGTTATACATTTTTAATCTTTAGTTATATCTTAAGTTAAACATTTTATAAATTGTTGAAAAAATCAGTTTTAAATTTTAAGTTTGATAAATTTTGTCAAAATTAGAAATTTTTTTTATGTATTTCTAACTCAAAATAATTTACACATTTCTCGTGATTTTTTCTTATTTTGTCAAAATTTGAACTTTAAATGCTTATAAAATTTTTTTAACTATGGATTTTTAATATTTGTTAACTGTCATTGTAACAACTTATTATAGAAGCCATGTATTAAATTTTCAAGTTTTTTTACCCAACAAATACTATTCACTTTCATGTATCAGAAAAACACTGATGAAGAAAATCTAAGCATTTTTACTGTCCTAAAATGTAGACAGACATAAAAAAAAAAATCACACATCATTATTAAATCAATCATTCATCGCTCCGTCTCCGCTTAGAATCTAAAATGATGATGCATTTTTAACTCAAAATAATTTGCACATTTCCATAATTTTTGCGACTTTGCCAAAAAGTTGAACTTTAAATCCTTATAAAAAAATTTTGACCCTGTATTTTTTAAAATATTTTTCAACTATTATTGTAACAATATATTAGGAGCTATGTTTTAAATTTTCAAGCTTTTTGACTCAATGAATTTTAGAAAAAAAAACTAAAAAATTGAAAACTAAATAAATAATAAATAAATAATAATCAGCTCAAAATAAGTGAAAATACTTTGAACATTTTATGGTGAATAGAAAACGATAATATAAACATTCAGTGAAAATTTCATGTATTTGTTATAGAATTACACAAAAAACCAAAATCGATTTTGTCGAAAACCAATTTTGCGTGAAAATTCCCGTTTTTCCATAATTTTTTTTGTTTTCCTTGGCACATCAATTAAATTCACTTTCCCATCGAAAAAAATACTGGTGAAAATCGAAGTATTATTTCGACTAGGTACCTACTTATCGTGTACACAATTACAAATAATAATAATAAAAAAAGAACACACATCAATACATCATGGTAAAATCAATACATTAATTGCTCCGCTCGGAATCCAAAATGTATTTCATTTTATATTATAGTTAGTTGTTGTAAAATGATTTCAATTGCAATAAATTTGTCGATCTTAAGAGTATTATAATATTATAATACACTAAGAAAAGTTGCTGAAAGTAGTAAAGATAAATAAATAAATAGACAATGTAATCAACCATTTCTTTTAATGTATACAATTTTATTTTTATAAATAAATTAGTTATACATACATTTTTAGGTAGGTAATGATAACATTTTGGAAAAACACTTAGTAATTATTATTATTTTAAGTTATATCAGATTCAAAAACATACGTTTTGTTCCATTTTATTCTTAAATTTACACAAAAATAATATAAATTATAATAGTATACTTTCTAAATGCTTAAATAATATACCTACCTATAATATAATATAATATCTTACTAGGTATATATTTTTATATTATAGAGTGATGACGAAAAAAAAAATATAATAATAATAAAAATGAGAAATCTTAATTGTTCTAATAGGTAGTGTCTTTTAACAATTAAAAAAGTAATCTTAATTATGAATATGAAATAAAAAAAACTAACTAAAATAATCAGAATTTAATAACAAGCGAGACGTACAATATAATATTGGAAGTTGTAGATAAATCATTATAACCATTGTTTGCTTTTTATATTGTTTTTCACTATTATTTTTTGTCTATTGTTATTTTATTGTCTTTATAAAAAATAAAATAATAAAAATAATAATAATAATAATAATAATAATAATAATAATAATAATAATAATAATAATAATAATAATATTAATAATAATAAAGGTACTTAAAAAAAAAAAAGAAATGTGTATACTATTTATTTAAATGTAAGTTTTTTTAAATTATCGTATTGTATCATAATAATTATTATAATTCAAATATCTAACTATAAATATATGTCTAACTTAATAATGCTGATGGTACTACATAGTTTAAAAAAAAGCGCTAGACAAAGGTTAAAAGATAATTACAATGTACACGTTTTGAGTATTATTATTATTTAAATGTTTTCAAAGTATTGTGTATAATATGAATGTCCAACATGACTAATGAAAAACAAGCATGTTTTGACTAGAACAATGCATTAGGCGATTTCGTTAAAACTTTTCGTAAAATAATGGATATGTTATTATTGTTTTTAAATGGAATGAAAATAAAATGGCACTTTTGTCTAGAAGTATATTATGGTCCTTCCTACATCTATGCATTAATAAACGACGTTAATTTTGTAATTAATCAGACCTATATAAATATATAATTATATATTATATAGTTATATAGATACATAATATATATTAATTATATGTTCCTATTTGTATCACGTACATCCATATTTATGTAAATATTTATGCATAAAGATAAATGGTTAAAAACGCTGCTGGGTGGTTAAAATCGTCTCCTTAAGTACGTATCTCGCTATGTGGGCTATAGTTTTTCTCTGAAAAATAACAAATAAGAATAGAAATTACATTTTTGGTAATATCCAACAAAATTCGATGAATAAATTATCCTACACTATGAATTAACAAAATTAAAATGATATGTTACAGGTTGTACCCACTTATTGATCTTTGACTTCAAAATATTTATAGGTGGGGTTCTCGTATCCATTTATCTGCATGTTGGCCACGTGACGTTCCTCTTGAGATATACCTTGATCAACTTCGATAAATCCCTAAAAAAACATAGAAAACGACGGGGGTTATATATATACAACAAAGGTATATAGAAAAAGAATTTAACAAATGCAGCGCGATGACGTTACCTGATTTTGTGGCAATCTGGCGTTTCTTCTGCGGATCACGGCTACTCCTACACAAATCGCGGCTATTAACGACAAACCTGCAAATGCCAACGTTAGGTGGACGTTCCTTGAATCACGGTGGAAGTTCTTCCGGGTGAAGAATGTCTGCAAAAAATTACCGAATCAGAAAGAGTTAGTTTACTAAATTCCAATTAAGAGGCAAAGCGTACATAGAACATTTTTTTTGAGGGGGTGAGGGGGATATTAAATAACTTACTATGAAACAATACAAAATCCAATAGTGATTCTTGCAACTTAATAGTAAATGGGAAAGATACTTATTAAAGGATTGTATGAAAACATTATATTTAACATACTAATGTATTTAGGTAATTAGTGGGGAAATTCCCCTGTTGCCACCGCTCAGGTATGGTGTGCAGTTATAGATTATAATTGTATATGAAAATTACCGGTTCTCCGTGACTTATGTCATGCACTTGGGCATGAGAGATTTTTGGTTCGGAATCGTGGTCGTGGTGTTGTACAGCAGCGGCTGGAGCGGCGGCGACGTTTTGTTCAGGTTTGATTGCTGTGGGTTGTTGTTGGGCTTGTAGTTGCTGACCTGGATGTGGTTGGGTTTCGGCGTTTTCGTTAGCATCGAACTCAGCGGCTGTTTCAACTTGAAGTTTGGCTTCCTTCGATTCGACCATTTCGTGTGGTTGTTTGCGTTTCATCTCCATTGGATATCTTGCACGAGATTTGTCTACACAACAAACACGTTTAAATATTACAAAAATTAATCAACGGTTAATCCTCAATATACTCTTAACTAACCTTCTTGAGTTGTAGAGATTTCGTCTTTGTATTTATCCAGTATACTAGCTTCGGCATCTCGGGTCATGGCCAACAGCGATCCTGGAGTATCGTCCTTGCTTCTGAGTGCTTGGATGTAGTCCGACATCAGTTGTGAAATCTTGCGTGACAATGTTGGATATCTGTACGAAATGAGACAATGAAACGTAGTGAAATATATATTTTTTAAATAATAATATTCCTTTAATAGTGCGTACCTGTAAAGCATTTGCAGCGATTGGTTGACCATGTGATCAATGTCTACCAAATGTTCCAACGTCACTGATTTTTCACGTTCTGCCAATTCAATGCTAGATGCAAGTAAGTGTCGGTAATGTGCTATGGTATGATGTCGGTCCTTATGCAACGATCTGAGAAGTTTTTGAAGACATTTCTGTACTTTGTGTGTCTGAAATCAAGCATAAAAAGCATTAGTTGTAATAATATTTATTATAAACGATAATGATCTGTCCGATACAAACAACTACATCTAAATAATAATGTTACGTTTGATTAATTTAGGTACTTATCACTTAAAACTTACATTCGGAGGGTTTTCGTTGAGAGCAAAAACGTAGCAGTTCATGGCCTCCTTCTTTCTATGATTAATATGGGCGTTCACTCTCTGTTGATGCATGGCAAACAGTTGGTGTTTTTCCGCCGAACCTTCTTCTTCCAGGGACTGTACGGTCTGTTGGAATCGGAGCGTCATTCGTTGTTTGAACTCTTCGGCCATGTGTGGGTCCTTGGATCGCATTTCTTGGTACCGTTCTTCCAAATCAGACCAGTCTTTCATTACTTTGGTCACTTTCTCACGGTGCAATTCCTCCAATCGGTTCAGAGCTTCTTTGTACAACTTATGCTCATCTCTGGGATCGAAGTGTGTGAAATACGTGTCCGGGGTCGGTAAGTTCCTAATAGGGCTGGATGGCGTGGTATGAGAGCTTTCGGGCGTAGATGGTGGTGGGGGAGGAGGTGGTGGAACGGTTGTCGTGGTGGTAGTCGCTTTCCTCGTGGTTGTGGCCATCGTAGTAGTGGAGGTACTGGTGGTTGGTGCTGCAGTCGTGGTCGATGTCGATGACATGCGAGATGGTGGCATGTCATCATAGTTGTCATAATCATCGTCGTCATCTTCTTCGTCATTTGTTTCGTCGTCATCATCCTCATCGTCATCATCGTCGTCGATGTCTTCTTCTACGTCAAATTGATCCGAAGAGAGAAGACTATCTGCAGCTACTGGTGCCGTTTTCTTCAATTGAATTTTATCTAAATTTACAGGAATCATAGTTAAGTTTGAATCATCTTTGAAGGATAACAGTATTTTATAATAATAATAAATTATTTATTATAATTCCACAAGAATAGTTGACTCATTTTAGAATCACCCCCAGTACATTTTGCAGTTGCTATAAATCCAATTTAATGATATTTTTCCAACAAAATTAATCGCAGTTTACTATTTACTTATAATTGTATAGTGTATATAACAAAATACTTTTTAAAAAACATTAGTTTTTAATTTTCAAAAATAATTTTGCATATTATAAGCAAGTAATTGAACATAGTATAATATTGGTATTATATTTAAGGCTATCAATTTTTTTTTTTTTTTAAAAGAGCTCGATGATGTTCAATTGCGTTTTTATTTATAATATTAATAAAATAAAATAGTTAATAAAATAACCAACATAAATAATATATTGTATATTGGTGAAACGCCCCGAAAAACTGAATTTTTTTTATTAAAATCAGAAAATAAAAATTATAATAATCTATAAAAATTTTATTTTAAACTAAATTTTATACAAGTATTTACGTGATAAAATTCTTACCTTTATATGGACAGCAAACAAACTCTACGCCGGAAAACAATGATATGCCACAAGGGAGTAACATGGCGAAACTTCTTAAGTTGTGGTCACGATCTTGACAAGCTTGACCCGCAGTCTGGTTCCAGCGATCAAAAGGCCAGCATTTGCTCTGATTATGCACGTGATCGAATATACAATTCTCGGGCACCAAGAGAGCGTCACTTTGGAATTGTCCTTCTGTAAACGTACAAATTACATTACATTTACATGATAGGTACCTAATTATTTATTTACTTTTTTGGCATGTTTATAATTTTGGGATTAACGCAAATAATGAACAAACAAACAACCAACTTTGTTCCCCTATAATATAACATTATAGAGAACATTTTAGAGAATTCATGGATTCAATTTACCGAGGTGTCAAAGTTGTTTATTTAATACCAGTGAGTTGTAGACTGTGGTTGGTAAAATCATTACACTTAAGGATACAAATCTACAATTACATCAAAGTAATGTTATATTTACCGGTTTGGTTACATACCAATCAAGTTTTAAACAAATTAACGTCGAACAGTTTAATACGATTAATGTTTAATTAGTGGAAAATTATAAATAAATGGTTAAATATCTGTGTTAAACCGTAAATAAAATTAAAAAGATAGGTACCTACAATATTATGTAAAATCGTACTCATAAAAATGTGTGATATTTGATTTAATTAAAATAGTTTTACTGGTGCATAATTAAAACATAATATACATAATGTATCTTATGCCATTATATTATGTAGGTTTTTTAAAGTTATTCATGAAAAATACTATAAATATAATTTACGCATGGATCAACATTGAAATGGGTCCAACCGATTCTGTTGACTGTTCTAAACAATTAATTTACTTGAGGGGAGTATCGAATAGATAAATCAGTGTTATAGATGTTTATTAACTATTACTAATAACCTTTGTTTTTTTATTAGTAATAACTGTAGACTATAGTTATTATAATAATATGTTATCATCTTCCGGAGAATTATTAACGTCGTTATCAGCCATCCTCAAGTATTGTAGGCGACCACGTCATAGTCAAATGATTATACTATAATATAGTCTCGTAAATAAAATACAATATCGAGCACAAATCGAGGACAGTGAATAATATAACATTTTTTCACACAGATGCAAGACAGTATCCATCGGGACAATTCGAAAAATATTAGAGTATTTTTTGTAAAACAAATTTAAGGTATAAAAGCCTTGCTGTAAATCCTCACATGGTACAGCACTGCAGCTGTATTCTATTAGACGGCACTATTTGTAATGCTATATTTTGCCGTGTTTTCACGTTATGTTGGGTTACAAAACATCTCTGATGTATAAATAATAAAATGTAATCACTCGATAAATGTCTTAACGTTTACACCGATAATATTTAACGGACGATTTTTGTACCTATACTTGTATATCTCTAATCGAGTGTTGTTACTATGGAGTGTGCCATTACGTTGGCAGGGACTAAAGAGAGAGAAATTATATTATATAATATTATGGTAAAACCATCTCCCCTATAGATGTGTCGGAAACGTATTTCAATCATTTTTATGTAATCCTGGTAAAATTAATTAGTATGTAGTTTTAATTATAAAAATCACGTACCTATCTAGAGGTGCAATATTTTAAACTAAATTATTTATTTAAATACAATTGTATACAAATAAGAAAAAATAAAATATTTATTTAAAACTATACAAATTCAGTCATTAAAAGTTTTAAAAGAGGTTCAGAATTTTTCGAGCTATGGATTGAAATTTCGAAATTGTTTTTGTTATAGTTGTCGTCCACTTGAAAGTTTTTAATTAGGAGATCTAAATACTAAAGTAGTTATGGAAAAGGTATTATTAACTTTGTTTTACACATACAGTTTGAGTATCCACCGACATTTTGTAAATGTATCAGGCAGTTTCAGTCAGTTATATTTAACTTAATTGCACCACAACTTATAACAAAATCAATTTATTTTTAATGCTTTTGAAAAATATTTATGTACCTAGTAGATATAATAAAATGCGTTGTAGAGTTTTTAAGTATTTGACAATTTGTGGTTATTATTTACTTTTTAAACTTTAATCGTACACTTTGAGAAAAAACTATTTATTTTTTGTGCTTGTGATTTTACGTGTATTTTTCCAAGGAACTTCAGAAAAAACTATAATAGTTATTAGCTACTAAATACATTTTTAAAAAAAATTTAGTTAATCGAAGATTCAATTAACTTTCAAATTGATCTAGATAATTTTTTAAGTGTTGCTATAAGAATAGCGAGTATGTCTATACATAAACATTTACAAATGCTCTACTGTATCTTTTTCATTAAAAAAATCAATATCATATTTTAATTATTCTATAAATTAACTTAGTTTATCTCATAATAATACCATCAAAGGAGTGCTATTTGATTCAAAATTGATTTTTAATAAGCATGTAGATTATATTTGAAATAAATCATTTAAGAAATTAGGTCTAAAGAATTATATATAGGTATATATAGATAGATATATCTAGTAATTACTGCGTATTTAGTACTTTATTATAATTTTTTACACTATACTGTCAATCTGTGATAAAGAAATATATTATTTTCTCTGGACTTTAATTACTAAGAACTTCCATAATTCCAAAATATATCAGAAAAAAAAAAATTAAAAACCCACATATTATTAGTAAGATACGCCCCTACTTAACATAATATAGGTGCAGCAATCTAGAAATGAGATAAACGAAGACTTGTTTAGCACAGTTAGTTGTTAATAAAGATAATAAAAATAATATTAAAACTTTCGGTGGCTCGCGCTGTATACTTACCTGCTATGTTATAACGATTTGCGTGAGCCGAGTGCACAAAGATATCGGCGCCAGATTATAATTGTCTCGAGAGCGTTGTACGAGCCAGGCGATTGACGAGTTTTTAAGCCCCGGATAACCTCTTAAAGAGTCTATTGTTTTTTAATTATAATTTCAACGATGGTGTATTATGGCTGGTACCTAAGTAGAATATAGACACCTTACTCTCTTTTGCGCGAGTTCGAGCGTAAAAACGAGGAGATAATATCCGCTGCGTACAACTTGAGGAAAATACTTTATGTTATTATGAATTTGAATTTCAAATACTTAATGAAAATATTATTCATCAATTTTAAAATATACTTCACACAAATAGTATAGATATAGGTGTTAAATATTGAAAAAAAAATACAATTAAGCTAATAGAACAACATTTCACGTTGTTAGAACCCCTGGTTGGGTGTGTTTTTGACATTGAACGATTATTTATTTTAATCATATATACCTACTAAAATCGAATTTTAATTAAATTTAAAATGAGGCGACTATACACATTGTATAATTATTATTGAAACCGTACCCGGCCCATTAGTGAATTTTAGTTAATAATTTAGTTATATTTTGTTTTAATTACAATCTATTTCGAAAACAACTAAAATGTAAGATTTATTGTATCTAGTACTGTCTATTTTAGATAAAACTGCAATAAATTGCAGGTATTAAATTTAATAAATAAGAAAACTATAAATGATAATAATAATATTATTGTAAACGATGTCGTTAATTTTACATTATTAATTTAATATATCTATAATTATACATTATGTTGTACTTACAAAGGTTTTTATCGTAACCACGCAAAACAATCAGTCATCCGTAGACTTAGGGTCGTGACGATCATTAAACGAAATATTAACAAACTGTGTTAAATCAATAGCCTGAGCTGAGGGCACTATTAGGTATAGATATATGTATAGTTCGTGAAAATTCAGACAAACGTTATTATATTTTATAGAAATAATATCGGAAAGTATTATCAAGTATAGACTATAGAGTTTAGTTGGGCGGTGCGAGGGTAAATAAGAGTAAGTCGATTTGACCAATTTTCCATTATTGTTAACCGATTTATTTCAATAATATTCCGGGGAAAAATTGTTTTACATGGTTTTATTATCAAGATAATTGATTTTTGTATTTTTTTTACTATCTCATTGTGTATATAGATATTAGATAGTCTTGTTATAGCTAGTATACTGCAGGCCAGGTAAACTCGCTTAATTTTATTTAATAGTTTTATTTTTCTATATAATTTTTATCTTTGTTTAAATATCGTATATTTCTGCGTTCTGCAGAGCCATATTGGATAATAGAAGAAATAAAAATAAAACTAACGAGAACCGACAATTTTCCCGATAATTGGGATGTCATAATAAAATCAATTATTTTCGCTAAAGCAATGGCGTAGTAGTTTCCTCGCATGCATCCACTACCCATACATTACAAAACGTCTGCTTCGGGGTTTTTTTTTTTATTCAATTCAGCATTCAGAGCATAGAAAAGCTTTCGAAAAGGTACTGCCAATCAGTAAGCCCTCCAAAGTCCAAATACTCGGTGTAATTGTAAGTCAAGACAAGAAATGGTGGCGCGAGAGAGCTAATCAATCACGGGAATAAGGAACGAGAGCCATAAAAGACTGTAAATCGACGGACTCGGGGCACAGCGAGGAGTATGGGAAGAGGGTGGGGACCAGTATTAAAGGGAGATTTACAGACGAGAGAAATTATGGTCAAACAAAAACGGCAGCAGTTTAATCTCGTGCCGGTTGAAGGGTTTGCGATAAATAAACCTTCGCGAACACTTACCGAGACATCTGTACGGTTTCACCCAGTCCGTGTGCTTGCATTTGTTGAATCCCATTTTACACCAGTTACCGATTTTTACGTAATGGCTGGATTCCACAATGTTGGTAATGTCGTTCTTGGGGTAAACCTATAACACGGTAAACGTAAGCTTTTAGATTGTATTTTGTTGCAAGTAAAACTTTTTATATGTTGAAATATATTAATTTTTTTCGATCGTATACGCATCATATTTATAATATCGTTTTAACGAAAATGTTTTACTACTCGTAATTTAATTTTTCTTTGTTGGTATGTATACCTATACTATAGTAAAATATTTTAGCTACGAGTATCAATTATCGCATACTTTAATTATCGTCCAATTTAACACATTTACTGAGAAGAAAACATTAATAATTTATTTATTTATTTTCCGAGTACCTTATTTAACTACCTCTAATTCTTACAGTTTAATTAGTAAAAAAATAATAAACAAGAAAAAGAAAAACTGAAAAGAAAGAATATTTATTTCAAGCAAGAAACCCAATTATTTTTAGCATTATATTTTTAATTTAAATCAAATATAAATTTAATGTAATTTTTGGAAATTATTTTTTCATGGTATATTGATGAATTTTAACTCTTTTTTTCAAATAACATAAAAAATGTATTCTTACTTTTTTACAGTAGTCCAAAATGTCCACTTTCTCCTTTAAGCATCCGACTTTGCGTTTCGTGTCGGACGTCCACCGACCGTTCTCCGACATGTACTGGCTATAGTATGGGCTATCTGATTTTGCATCGCAAAGCACAGCGACTTGAGGCTCGAAGTGCACCGGTGCCGGTCCATCAGCGCCTATGCCCTATACAACAATATATAAACAAAAGGGTTGTAGTACATTATTTTACACAAGTTAGCGATTTGTTTAACAAGAATGTCGTTGATTTCCTATTAATATATTATGTGGGTACATATTATATACCCTGTTTAAAATAAGAAGCCACCAGGCGGCCACGGGCAAAATCGGTTTTTAAACGTAAATCTGGTGGCTTTTTATTTTGAACAGGGTATATAATAATATTACTAATACCATATATAACAATGTACAATAATATATTGTAATTCGTAACCTATTAAATACATATTATTTATAGACAATCTTTATCACTTGTTAACTTGTATTTTATATTATCTGATTCTTACTCCTTATTATATAATACGTTTTTTTAATTACATATTGAGCTTTTAAAGCTACTATAATACTATGTCTGATACCTGATATGTCATAGAGAGTTATTGTGACAACAGCTAATAAATGTTACTCGGTTTTAGCGTAACGCAAAAATTATAAGAAATGACTTAACGTAAACTAAACGTGGATGTAAATAATATTTATATATTATTATTATCATCAGCGAACGGCGTGTTTACCTTCACTGTGGTGGCGTATACACGCATATACTAGATAGGTATATATACAATATGTGTTAAAACCGTTGTATTTTGGAAATCTTTGGTTTCAAACGTTATAATTCATAAGCGTCTCTCCTGTGTGGGGTGTATTATCACGTTCTATTGTGCGGACGGCGCATTTGGAACGCGAGCACGCCAAAGACGACCGGAAGATGGTTTAAAACGACATCAGCTGCGAGAGGGATGAATATTGGTGGATTGGAGGGGTACTGGTGGTGGCGTGCGGGGTGTAATATGACGCACTCTGCGAGCTTAAATTGTCAACAGACGACAGAGACGCGGCAGTGAGTATGTGTGAAATATTATTACGAAATGGCAGGCGACAGGCGAAATATGCGTCCGCGGGAAAAGGTACGACGACGACGAGACTATAATACTTGCGTGGTTTGACGTACACGGCGTGCAGATTTGAAATATTATTGCGAAATGACACACGACAAGTGAAATACGCCTGCAATCCAAAACTTCGGGGGTGGACGGTGGTCAACGATGTCGTGACGAGGCAACCGACACAAAATATATAAGTATAGGTACACACTACACACCTAACCGATCGGATTTGTACATGACTATGATACGGCTTTTGACTATGTAGAACTGTATATAATATACTAATATTATGACGGTATATCGTTGATTAAAATAGATCGCCGAGTTAAGTTGCAATGTACCAAGAATAGTGTTTGCGCCATAGTGTGAGGGAGTGAGGGATGATAGGAGGGTCGGTGGAAAAAGGGAGTGAGGGGAGGGAGTGGGTAACGGTGGTCAAACCTATATCGACAATTATTGACGTACAGTTTTAAGTATAGCGTTCTATTTTTTACTATACTATTGTAAATCCTGTACAAATTTTAATAGCCGATATGTATACGTGCCATCATGTATAGAATATAACAGTGATATTGTGTACCTACCAACACTCAAATATTTTTTTATATTATAACTATTATTATAATATCTATTGTGTTCGATGTATCGTCGCACGATCACGAGTACCGGTGTTTAGATTCGTATTACCTACCTGCTGTTTAAATTATAATGCCTACATAATATAATGCTACTCGTTGCGTGCGTATCGTCAATAATTATTAAATTCGATTGTGTTAGACGCGAATGGATTTGTTAATCAATGCTTTGCTGTAATGGCTTATAAGTTTATTACACGACGTATCCGTTACAAAAAAAAAAAAAATTATTGCGACAATACCTGCTATATCGGAGACGACCAAAATAACAATAAACAATCGCGCATTTAACCTAAGCTACCGTTGTTATATATCGATGGTCGAAATGATTGAATTCACTTTGCCTCGAATAACAACAATACGGGTTATACTTACAGCAGTAGCAGCACACTGTATACGCGTGTGCGTGCCGTATTATACCATTATGTCACGTTATAATATTATATTATGAAATCGAATGCAAATCCTCAGGAAATATAATCATATAGGTAATATGTATAGCTTTTGAATTTCAAAAATTCCAATAGGTACTGGTTTAGGAACAAACGCACAAACGTTATTACTCACTACTACACATAACTTATTATTGTTTTCTTCGAGTATAAAAGAGTATAGGCACACAATGTAGTTTTTAGATTAAACTAAACACACGCGATGAGTTGACGAGCAGACAAACTGTAAAGTATTAGAAAATTAAAAACAATGTATACCACGATAACGTCTTAAAAATGTGTACCCACCCAGTTTTAAATCTCGAAAATGTCTACGGCTGAAGATCTAACGCACGTAGATTTTCACTGCATACACGTAATAATATATCATAATTCGATACAATTGTGATGGACAGAACAACGTTTGCATTCATTATAGCACCTGTAAATGTAATTATATGGTAGTTCATATGAACTGTGAACAGGAGGAAACTGAATGAATGAATGACTATAATATCGACTGACATCTCTAATTTCAAATACCACTGACACCAGCTAATTAGAGTAGTATATTATGTTAATATATCGTGTTACCACGACAGCAGACATTGTCAATGAGCGCATTAAAAAACTGTGTCAACGAAAAATA
Organism: Nasonovia ribisnigri; assembly: GCA_027563435.1. Lineage (NCBI taxonomy): Eukaryota > Metazoa > Arthropoda > Insecta > Hemiptera > Aphididae > Nasonovia > Nasonovia ribisnigri. The sequence continues at coordinate 281,145 of JANEHU010000796.1, forward strand.
CTGCTTATATATGGTTTACGAAAATCTTATCAAAATTTAAGATCGCTGAGTTCACTACAAGTTGGTGCACAGCGATCATTATAGCGTAATATTAAATTTGACATTTCATATTTCTGAGTGCAGAAAATATCACTTAATGCACACGAAAAACAGATGTATATTTTAATTATTAGTCGACGAATCACTAGTAATCATAACAGACTTGCTGAAAATATTAATTGTCAGAGACACTCGTTCTTTTTTTTTTTATCTCAAGGCTAGGCAAATATATTTGTCTCGTTTCTATATTATTATATCCGTGAAAATAATTTAAGCAAATCGTTTTCCTATAAAAACATTTGATGTAACTTTAAACTTGTTATCGATGGATTAAAATAAGACTATAAGTTGGGGAAAAGTGGCGGGGGCGACCGCAGCGCTTCCAGTGGTTGATTTGCCCGTAAATTTCAGTGGTTCTCATCATTTCGTAAACCGCGTTATTACGGGGCGCGGATTTCTTTATAAAATATTAAACAACGGTTTAGTTTGGCGCAGTTTTATTTTATTTCAATTCTACAACAAATCATATTTCAAACATAATAATAACGATCTTACTCATTCAGAAAGCCAGCAAAATATGTGTCAACAGTTTTAAAAACCCCTTGGACATAGAGCCGCAGGCAGCGCTGCAGTCACCCGGCCTTTTCGTGAAAACGACTAGGTACATATAGGCGTATTTATATTCATAATATATTAATTTATATGATAGCTCCATAACTATTGTAATCGTATTTAATATGTTTTCTCCATCAGAAGCGGATCCGAAATGGTTATCGTCGCAGAGACCTAGAATTCAAATTCATTTTATGGGGTTTATTCGCTGCAGAAATGGTCAGCTTACGACATTTCGGCGGACTGGGGGTTGACGGGGGTTCTGCTGTATAGTATACCAGGACCTGTCTCTCGTGTTAAACTATCTTGCCGGCTGTAATTGAAAGGCCCTTTGCATTGTCTCGCATTGACATTATAATATTAAAACTATACCTAGACGGCGTCGATGCCGCACCGACGTCTCGTCATACCGTTTTTGGTTTTAATCGGTAGCTCGATAACCCCGGACGTGCAGAGGGGATGAGGGGCTGCGGGTTAAAGATATAGTCGCTGTCGTCCCTCGTGTTTCCGTGTCGTTAAATGAGTAGCTCTCTCCGAACGCGATATTATATTATTGTTGTGCCGGCAAACGATCGACGAGCACGCGAGGACACTATAATAATAATAAAATATAAACTGCTGCTGTGCACAAGACGCGGCGGAGTAATAACAATTATTTTTCGAACTTCAATTCTAGTTGCGACGAGATTCCACCTAGGTATGGGTAGGTAGTGTGTGTTACGGTGCGGAGAAGGCTATAATATAATAGCTGAGCCCATAGAGGTCATGAATTGGTTTTCGAAGTATGACGTATAACCTTCGTATATACCGGCGTATTATATTATACACATCATCATGTCCCTCACACAACACACACACCAATACACCATGGTAGGTGCGGTTGAAAATTCCACCATGTTATATAACGGTAGGTATATAATATTATATTATACACATAAAGCACAAGACACACGCTGTATGAGGTGAAAACTATGATCATAATATTATTATGCGAACAACAAACACGGGTTAATTAGTGATTTATTTATAGCCTGTGGTGTGATATATGTGTTTTATAATTAACTATTTTGTTAGGTATATTGAAGTTGATGTAGACCCTCGATAGTTGGAGTTTTCTATCTTATATAGGTAGTATCGCCATCGAGGATATTACAGATGCAAGTTTGATTTCTACATTTGGTTTGTTATACTATGATTGATAGTTACATCTATAACTGTAAACTTGTGTCCAGAGAGTGTAAATTTGTACTTCCACCACTGCGTAGGTACATTATAATATTATGCATCTGGTAGTCTAAGAGTCGAAGTTTTAAGATAAGCCGGGATAATAGTAAAACTACTATATTAAGTATATCAAAATATTTTTTATTCTTAGATCTTAATTGTTTTGTTAAAATTACCTAAATCAATAATTATATTGCATTGTCTCAATAATAGTTATAACGATGGATTGAAATTATATATCTACGAAAATAAGGTTCACGCCAATACGCCATTTACTCGTACTTTTACTCAAAAATTCGTATAGAACGCGTGGTTTGTTCAAGCGACTGACTCTTATAAGTGAGCATATTACTTTGTTTATAAATTCACGGTGTGTGGTATGACTATATGAATATTTGTTCTCAGACCATTGTTTTATTTATAATTTTAGTGACGAAACAAACACAATAGTTTGCACAATTTGTCGTCCCTCTTTTGCCGATGTATGTCATTATAGCTCATTCGGACCACTCATATTCTCTCATCAGCTCTAATTTTGTCATTTATTTCACATATTATTCTACTATTCTATAGTTTATACTGATGTATATTGTACCTATTATTGGCTTATCCTAGACCTATCCTAGTACTTTATATTGGTTTTTGCACGGCATTAGCCCGTAGTTTGTTAATTTATATGATTTTATGTAAGAACTACATTTGTAAAAAAAAAAACTGCCCTTCGCGTTTACCTAATTATTACAAACTCAATTTTATGTATACATAACCCTACGTATGTACGAATTTTCGAAACCACGAATTAATGTACAGAACAAGCAAACGTGCCGTGTCATAAAATAATATCGCAGGTTACAGCTGTGTCTTATTCGTCGTTAATAGGAATAACTCGAGATTTTGGGGCCAATCTTTACGCCATTAGGTCGGCTTTACTTTATACCTCTGCACCGTTGCAGGCTCGTTACACTGCCGTGGCGGTGCTAATGACAATACTGTTTCGACCCATATTATACTATTATTACCACGATCTGTCGTCTAATCTAAACTCGAGCGAGCCAAATTGTGCCATCGTTCGATAATATTATAATACCACTATACCACACACGAGTGCATAATACCGCCACAAACGCCTAGGTGAATTTTCTTTCCATTAAGGAGACGTAATGACAACGGCTTAAGGGTTTTAAGTAGTTTTATTAGAAAAAAAAATGAATACGATTGAACGACATTTTTAGGAATATTGTAATATTTTAAGAGTAAAAAAACGTTTCAATACGTTTTCTAAAAGTAATTTACTGTAATTTAAGTTGTCTCGTATCCCGTTTCAAAATTTCAAATCTGTTTAAAAGCAGACATATTTCAAATACTATCCAATTGTTTCAAAAGTATATTATAATCTCGTGAACTAAAAGATCCAATATACCTATATAGATATTATAAACTTTTTAAAATAAAATACTTCAAAATAATATGTTCTGTTTTATTATTAAAAACCACCAAGTGCGCATAACTGCTTAAAAAGGGTAGGTATACTCAAATACTTCACTCCGACATATATAGTACACGCTTTTGAGTTTATTTTGTTTAAAAATTAACTTTCTTCGAACATTTATGTTTTGGCATACCTTATATTATACTATACCGTTGTATTTATTAATTTATTGTTTGTATTTTATATTATAAATGCACAAACATGTTGTTTGTTTGCAGAGTAGAACTTTGTTGTGCCCACTTAACGTAAATATAGGTATAAAATATAATATATTACGTAAAATTGTGATCCATACAGAATATATTATATTTGATAACGATTATTGTCCTTAGGGTCGAAGGGTAGAGGATAATCGGATGACACGTTATTCGACCATTCGGATCTCGGAGTCTGCGTGGTTCTATCACCAAAAATAAACAATTCGACACTCCGAATAAAATACGTACTCACAATATAGGTATTGGACATGGTAAAAAATATATTTCAAACCGTCAATCCGGCTTCCCGTGTGTCGGCATAATAATAATTGTCCCCATTACGACGTATAGACGTCACGAAATAATTATTTCAAAAGCTCCCGAGACCATATACCGCGGTTAAATGCGTATTGCGTTTATATTAAGATATTATCAAGGAAGAATATACGGAGAAGAGGAATGCGTGCGTCGCGCGGTAATAGTGGCGAAGACTTTGCGGCTTAATAAAAACGCATTGCCGAATTCGATCGTTTACATTTTCCTTTGGCCGCCGCAGCTTTCGCATCAAAGAAAAAAAGAGAATACACGTAATAATATATAGATACCCTATACCATGGGCGAAATCATTATCGTGTCGTTGAAAATTGAATTTCGAGTATTTGGATACGGGAAAGAGCTCCCTGCATTATATACTCCGCGAAAATACACTATGCCGAGTATATATATATTATTATATATTATTTGAAAAAAAATAAAGAGGAAAAAGGGAAGAGCTCTCCTCAGTCACTTTCATCGTCGTCTGTGCGTGCGCGTGTCAATATAATAATATACGTACCTATATATACACACTATATATTATAATTACGTGTATGGATTTCATAGCAGATAACGATCCGAAACATTAACCTTATAAATTTCGATTACACAACGGACGTAAAGTTTCAACGCGTATAACGATCTTCGTAATTTGCTTATAATTTTTGTGTTTTTTTTTTTTTTAGTCTGTTTTTATTTAAAATAATATTTTAATCAGTCCGCGTTCGTCGGTCGTGCGGTGCTGTGCTGCAGCAGTGTGGGGGTGGGGTAATTTAAAAACATTACATTTTCGTAAATAATTTAGCAGGGTTGTAATAGGACGGCGTTTAGTTATGTGTTAAAATAGCATCGTAAAAATTGAATTATTAACAAACGATCTCTCGAATAACACATTAAGTATTTTAGCAACAGTCATTAATGGGTCGTGAATATTTAAACAAACCGAAATATAATGGAAGAGCGTAATAATTACTATATTATTATATCTTTATGGATGAGAGACGACTTGTGCGGCGTTTTAACAAATATTATAGCACGACACGTGTACTCCAACACGCGGTTGACAGTAAACAAAACTATAACGATTTAAATATTATAATTGATATTGCAGTCATACGCTTAAATTATCTGACATGGCGTATTTAAATACGGTATAATTTATCATGTTGCATATTTTACTTTTCTGTGCACGTGGTTGCATAGTTTTAAAATACACATTAAATCATAGGTACAATAATTATAATATGCGCGTGAGAATAACATTTTCGATTAACGAGAAGGTAAGATAAGTCAAATAACCAATATTTATTTTTTTTACGGAGTAACCCATATTATGGAAGTTTTTTAGGACAGAGATTTGATAAAAAAAAATGTTTTCATAATGAAATGCTCAATTTATAACATAATATAATATAATATCTTCATAGTTAACAACGTGGATAGGAACTCACAAACTTCACAACTCCAAATTAAGATAACTAATTAACATGAGTGGATTTAACAATTTGCCTCTCCTATGGTAAATGTAATGTCACTACCCTATACTAAAAAAAAAAAATCACTTCTGTTTAATAAAATATTTAGGCGTAAGAATGTTTCCGCAATATTTTACATTAAAGTACTTATTTAATCTTTTTTATAAGAATTGCAATTTAAAAATATCCCGATTTAAGAATATTGGCTACCATTTAGTTTTACCAAATATGGATTTATGTTATCATGTTTTTAATTAATGATAACCCACAAAAAAAAATAAAATGCCATACTAATGCTACAACTCCTCATTGTTGGATATGTTTGGTAGATATGTTTTTTCTGTATTTCATTCTTGCAAAGTCATCAATGATATTTTCAGAATATAATTATGAATAGTACTAAATATAATATTTTTACTATAAAACAAATGTTATGCAACTATAAAATTAAATTAAAAATGTTGTCTTTTTTTTTTTATAAAAAGAAGTCTCATAAATCAGCCACTGATAATGGTTCACCTTATGACTAGAGGTCGGGAACTCGCGGTTTCGCAGAGAACAGCAGTTCAGAACGATTCACAAGGAATAACAATCATAATAATAATATCGCTTTGCAGTCTTATCTATTTACTACTAATGAGTGAACAGAAATTATCATTACAAATGGCATATTATGTCATTTGGACCCTTTACTCGAAGTCATGTACCACAGTCCACATAGACACCGGGAAAAGTCTCCAAACATTGCGAGCGCTTTTGTGCGTGTCCTCGCGTATTTACATTCGATTAACAGTGTGTATGTAAACGTGGTTAAACCGTTTTCGCTTTGTCGTTAAACCCCATGTTCGTATTGGCGATCGAATCAGTAATCTCCTTGTAACGGTCATGTTTGTGCAACGGAAAAAGTTCAATGGAAAAAATACATATTGTATGACGTCGTTTAGAGGTAGAGGCGTACAGGCAAAATGAGTAAAAAGAGGAAAACCGCTAAACAGAAAGGGCAAGTGTATATACAACAAGTCCTTGGGTGGTAGAAGAGGGGAGGTGTTTGTATAAAAAAAAAAAAAAATAAATAATATTCGCCGGATTGATGGGATAAGACGAAGCAGACATATCTGTCACGCGTAAACCGGCTTCTATTTATGTGTCAGTATCGTTGAAAATGGATGATTGTCAACCATTCATTAACTTTATTTATAAAGTAAACAATGTTATATGGTATATAATATAATATTATATAAGACAAATTTCCTGATATATATATAAAATTGAATTATTTTTTCGATATCCCTTCAATATCACATTAAACCACCTCCCGCATAAATCAATTTATTTTCCAATAAAATGTCTCCTCGAGAATTTAGGTGATAACATTTATAGTCACACATCTGAAGGAGTAGGGGAACTTTTATTCTGCTAAACGTTAATCTTTTAAAAACGCTATACTGGAAAATTACTTTAATGTATTAAAAAAATATATAACGCTTTTTAAATATACGTATATTACGCGAGCTGTGAATACTTGAAAATGGAAATGAATCGAAACTAGAACATACATTTTAGATTCTGAGCGGAGCGATGAATATATTTTTAATTAAATTAATATACATGCAATTTATTAAACAGAAAAAAGTTCACTTAATTTTAATAGTATTCTATACATAAAATATTTTTAAAATTTTTCCATTTATTCTGTATTTGTAGTAATTTTTTAGTAAAACATAAAATATAATATTATTTCGATACAGCTAAAAAACATTACAGTGTTATTATACGTGTGGATGAATATTGTGAGCACGTAAATTATAATGGGTCATACATTATAGTATTTATAATAATATGATATATTGTATAAGTTATAACAAAGTATTTTAATATGAGTAGAAGCATCTATTATTTTCTCTATGTAGATTTTAAGTTAAAATAAAAAAATATATATATTTTATACAATATACAATATACGTTCTTATAAGTTATGTTATAACTTATTTATGATTACGTTTTTAATGTAATAAAAATCAGTACGAGTGTTCACAGTTTACTTATTTTCGTAATAATCCATGAATGTATGTCAACAGTAAAAAGTTGTTAAATTTTTTATGCTTAATGTACATTAATTTTTATATTATATTAATTTTGTTGGAAAGGTAAACTATGTGAATCGTTATCGTTCTAAATTAAAACCTTTTATGAGTTTCAAAAATTTATAATGTTATCATAATCAAATATAATAATCGTTTATTATAATATTGGACACATACATACATTAAATTACATATTTTTTAATGTAAGGTTTTTTGTAGGTTTAATTCTAAACAACATAAACCTTTAAAGTTTTGTAGAACAATATCTATACAAATGCACATTTATAATTTGACTCGTTGTTAAAATAGATGGCAGTTATTTAGAATACCTACATAGCTTAATCAAGAAACTCAGAACACAAACAAAGTATATTAAATTTATGATATCAAAATGAAAAAAACATTTAGTTTTACACAAAGGATGGTATTAATTAACTAATTATTATTGAACAACGATGAGGTTCTTCTACACAGTAATGTACCTATATTGCCTAAACATAACGCCGTTCCACATTATATGTTAAAAACGTTACATTGAACAAGTAGACCGTGTTGGTAATAATTACTCTTGTTCGTCCATTTAGACACAGAATAGTGGTTCCTACAGCAGTTAATTTTAAAGATAAATAAATTAACTTAATTTATCATAAACCTAGTGTTTTTTAAAATACACACTAAAAAAAAAAAAATGTTTAAGTCTAGCTATTTTTATTGAAATAATTTATTCATATTTTTAACTATAAACGATGGACATAACTGAAGTAAAAAGAGTAAATCTATAGAACAAAATGAAAAATAAAAAAAAAACTTCCATTAGGATGTTTTTAAAAATAGGAATTACAAATAGTTTAATCACATTGATTTATAATATATATTCGCTAACCGGAGCGTTGTGAAGGTTTGATAGTTATATGTACATAAAAAAAAACTGGTCGTCTTATATGTGTGTTTTCATTTAATCCAGATTCACTTTTTTCGTTTCACAACGATTAAAGATAAAAAAAAAATCACAAAACAGGATACCGTGCATTTATACGATATAATATATCATAATGTAATACCGCGACGTGGTCATTTATATTATTACGTTACCTTCACGTCGTATCGATTGCAGTGCCGTTTTTTATAATATCCATATCGGCGGTCTGCAAGTTAAATTTTTTATGCTTACTCACCATGGAAATGATAACCTTATCAATAATGTATACAATTTTTTTCATACAATTTTCCGTAACCGTCTTAATGTGCAGCACCCATTCTATATGTATAAATTTCACGCCGTTAAAGGCGACCTTGTAATTTCTTTACATTTTTCATCGACCGTGCGGCGACGCCGGCAATAGTGAATATCAACCGTTTTCTGCTCGTTTCGCGTGTCGGGCTCGAAGGAGTACATTTGGTATAAAAAATGTATTCGAGTTTATATTCTAACGAATATAATGACATTACCTAACCGTCGTTTGTCCGAGTAACGCATCTCACTGCGCCGCAGTACACTATTTTATAGCTACTGTATATATTATACTAATACGCTCGGTGTCAACTTCTGGAGGGCCTAAATTTTTCATTTCTAAGACAATTTCCCCGGCAAGCAACTTCAAACTATTGTAATATAATATATTTACATAATATTCACTGTCTATCATATCAACCACGCCACTATACCGTAAAATGAGGGACGTGTAAACTATTATTATTATTTGATACAGCGACGGCGCGCTCGTATCGATGACGGCACGAGGAGCCAAATAATAATGATCACAAAAAGTGCCCCCGGTCGGTGGCGTATCGACGTTTTCTTTAATTTTTTCGTTTTATATTCATGTCATTGTCATGCATATCGCCTATATAACAATAATAATAATTATTATTACCTGCCTATATTATTATAACTATACGTCTATACCTATATAATATGATATCATTCGGATCCGATCGATTCCACGTACAGTTGTTGTGGTATTATTATTATTATTATTATTATTATCGTGCACGCACGCGACTATTTTATAATAATAATATACACATATCATTACGCCGTTTACTCGTGTGCTACTACGTCGTAGTCCCCTGTCGTTGTTTTATACACGCGTTATATTATAATATATTATTATCTCCGACCTTAGTCGCCCCTGCAGTATATCCCTAGATCAAATATACACACACACACACACACACATACATAATATATATATATATCATGTGATATGTACATATAAATATACACGCGATATATACGCGCGTTTAGCCCGAGATCCAGCCGCACACTCTTTGGCCGGCCTGGAAGGTTGCAGGCCCGTCGTCGTTTATCGCGTCCGTTCCGCTGTACATAACATCGTGTCGTACAATAACGACGGGAGACCGGGTAATTTCGCCTCCACCGCCGCCTCCACCGCCGCCACCGCCACCGCCACCACCGCCGCCGCCGCCGCCCGAGGGAAATCAATAGCGAGCGGCGCTTTGCTCCGACAACGACGGTCGCCCAGCGCGCAAAATAATGCCAGACGCACACACACGCACACGCTGCTGGCACGGCCGGAACAATACTCCAACACACCCCCACACACACACACACACACACGTATATGTGGTAAAGTCTCACATCGATGTCGGTTTGGCATTAAACTCGTATTAATAGCGGTCCAATCGTACATCACGACGGCGTTTCTCATCGATTTCTGCACACGCGCGCGCACGTTGTCCGGACGATCGCCGCGAGCCGTATAATATTGTGATATATCGTAATATCAGTATAATAATAATAATAATATAATATGGTGTTCATGACATTGTAAGACAAGAGAAGGTCCACCGCGCGCTCTGCGGCGGCGGGCGACGAGAGACCGTCGCAATCATTTATACACGCACACGCCCGGGGACAATATAATCGGACGCCAGCTGCGACAGTAACCGCGGACAAGACAGCGTATACCGCGGTTAACGCTCAATCCCCCGCGAAGCCGAACGCGGTTGAGGTAGGCGGTATAGTATATACGCTATAGCTGCTGTCGAGTGCTGTATAGAGGTATATACGCCCGGAATCGAAACGGCTGTGCGCGAAAAGATGGATCGTCAGTCGTATGTGGGTGATAATAATAATAATAATAATGATATTGTGTAAGACGTTTTTATTTTCTCCATGCATAGCTCGAACACACCTGCAGATCGTTTTTCTTTTTTACGAGCACCTCCTCGTGTGATGGCTGCGTCTCGTCAAACGGATGGCGTTGCAAACTTACGTAGGTACATATAATATTCATATGTAAACGGGAAAGACGAAGTGATAAAAACGGCTAGTAAGAGATTATCACGGACTAATCGAACGCGCCGCGTTAATTAGGTACGTTTATTATTTTTTTTTTCAACTTCACAAACTGATGTCTGCAGGTAGGTACTGGATTTATATTTTTGCCAATTTCCTTTAATCATCTCGTTTTTGAACGTGAAACAATATACATCATATACTTTCTAATTACATCTAAATATAGGAATATTAATTCCACTAAACGAATTCGTTCAACTGTGTTACAGATTCGTTAACGATTTTTTTTATAATTTAATTTCGAATAATTGATTTTACTTTTTCATTTATTTAAACGTGTCATTTGTTAAAAAAAAATATGGAAGCATGGGTTCTAAAAATCGTTGTGGGATTGAATTATGACGGTTAATTAAAAGAGAAAATTGGAAAATGATTCGCAAAGTGAATTATTCTGTTTCGTACGCCAAAAGCGATTGTTGTGTAATTGGTGTGCAAATTGTTTGTTGTTTTATGACAAAAACGACGTTGTTTCTACTTCCCAACTGAATTAAACTTTCTCTCTCTATATATATATTATGTATATTTTATAGTGCATACAAATTATCTACAATAACATGAACGTAGTCCATGCATCTGTTTCGATGAAAAAAAATTTAATCCAGCGAGTCTGCATTTAACGATATTCGCAATTATATTATTATGATTTATAATCATAGTTATTTTGCGGGTTGTTCGTTACATTTTCAGATAACAATTATCATTATTTCTGTAGTCGAGAGTTCATAATGAATAATCTATTAAATAGATATTTGACTTAATTGTTAGACTAATTAGGGAGGGCTGGGAGGCTTTGCCCATCTAAAAATGTACCTTTTTCTACACTTATTTCTTGTCTTTATAGTTTTATATCAATTTGAAAAATGTATTAAAAATGTATGGTTTTTATTCAATCACCTGTATACACTGCGTTAAGTAATTTATATCTTTTATTTGTTTATAGCATGGCTATCGTGACTTTTAAATCCTATAGTTTACATCCACAAACCTAAGCAATTATGTTTAATTTTTTGACCTTACGATTCTACAATAATTAACAACACATTTATACATATTACAGTTTTAAAAATATTAATTTTCCTAGTATGACAAACCCCTTACACTCGTCATACGAGTATAATTAATAAAAAGAAAAAAAAAGACCTCAAATATTCATCTGTATTCTTCTGCCTTAGAGTTAATATTTATTTTTTTAAACATGTATTAGGAAATACTTGATATAGGAATAGAAAATATTTATAAAATCAATAACGTCGAAAATAATGCGAACGAAACCCTTTTGTGTATACCTAATCGAATTTCATTTATTCCTAACGTAGTATGGTATATCGGTATACGATATTATAATATATGTATACCTACGTCGGGCATATTATTATATGCGTTTATTTTCGATGTCGTCTTATTATTTTCGACACGAGAATCGTCTACTGCATGTATATAGTCTACCGTATTTATGTAAATAAATTTGCATACACAATATAACAGGCACATCACACGCATTCGGTCGTGATGACAAAAGAAAGAACCTACCACGATGGTTACAGTTCGCCTCGACACAAGGTCCTTATGAGGTTTACAATAGCATTAATAACTTATTGTGACCTCTGCACGCGTTTAAGGACGTGTTCTACTCTATCGCCCGAGCCACATCTATATACAGACTGGACCACCACCACCACCACAGGTGCATTCGTTATAGTTGATAGATATGAAATCCAAAACAAAAACCATAGCACGATTCTCGATATTTTTCCTCTACAAGGAAAATGTATGAATCATAAACAGGTTTTTTGTCAATAAGTAACCATGAGTCATGATAACAAAATCGTTACGAAAAATCTGTCAGAAACAAAAAATCCAGTATCCAGCCCAAAAACATTTATAGTTTATGTTAAAAACCATCGCCACCGACTGCACCGTCAGTAGTCAATAATCGGTTGATCTGGAAAACGGTAGAACGGTACCATAGAGTGTAATTCGATTCAAAGTTGGATGTTTAGAGTCACTGGCACAGGTATAAATTATGCACGCGCCCTGGCCAGACCCACAGTGGTATTGTATGCGATATTACCAGCTCTCCATACATTAGATACTCAGGTACCTACATATTATTATTATATAATATATGCGAGAGTTATGCAGGTATACGAAACGGGACTGAAAAAAAAACGTGACGTCGCCAAATGGAAATTTACACGAAAATTACAATTTCTTCGCGGAATGTCGAGCTTGTATTATTATAGGTGTATATATGGCTTAATATTTTATATTGTTCCACAAAACCGTTGCTCACATAAACTTCCCTCGTAGTAACTCTTCCAGATTTATTGCGCTGGCCCAACGTTGAAACCCAATTAAAAGCCAAACAATGGCTGCCGCCGCCGTTAGAAACGTATATATACACAATTTCCATTTATTATTCCCTAGTCACATCCATCTACCGGTGGCGGCACAACCATCTCCGCCCCCCTCCCCCCCGTGCCACAAACACCCTCGTCGCCTACCCTCATCACCTGTAGGTCCGTACCACGACCACCGCCGCCGATCTCGCTTCACGCCTCTCGCGCAAAAGATAAGCTCGTTTTTGTTTCAGGTGTATAAACGCGGTTTTTATCGGTTCACTCACTCTCTCTTACTCGTTGTATATAATATGTTTGTGTGTGTGTGTGTGTGTGTGTATTTTGTTTTTGATGAATTATCCTTCTGCGATAAAGAAGATGGACAGAATATTTCCAAAGCCAAGGGATTACTGGAGAGATTTATAAATAAAGGACCGATTTTTATTTTTATTTTTTTATTTTGATACAACCGAACAATCCACCAGTTACGTTGTATTCCCAGGGCCTCGTATTATGCACACTCGACTCGATTAAAAACAATCAATTATGTCTACCAAAATATACGCGGTGTTTATATATGTCCTGCAGGAAAAAAAACCGGCCTCACGTAAATAGCACACAGGGGCATTGTTAAGGGAGAGAAGTGAAAAATTGTAAAGGTGGTGTATTTTATATTTGTTCATAATTTATATCCGTCGCCCGAGCTCGATGCGAATAACGTAAATGAGAGTACATTCCACCTCCACTGAGTTATATGAATTTATCTAGCCCATTTGATAGGTGGTTTGCTGTGTGTGTGTTGGAGGGGGGGGTGAAAGAGCTTCAGTACATTATATTACGAAAGTAATACCTAGGTACAATACGGATCGTCGTAGTCGTTCCTGGTATACTACCTACGTTATTATCGTCCTAACAAAAAAACATTTCCCTAAATCTTTGTGAAAAATTGCATAAAAATATGAAACCATTAGCATAATATCACCCGTAGCCTGATATACAGGTATAAAAAATAGCTTAGTATAATAATTTAAACAAATTAACTGGGCACTACAAATTATTTTTAAAAAACGTTCGAATCAGTCAACTAAAAAATAGTGTTAGACATCGTATAATAACTCATACGTCGCTTTTTGATTATACCCATTTTTTTTTACTATTTGAGTTGGCGAGTAAGTTAGTAAGTTTGATAAAAATTATGTTTCATACTACACTTATATCTACTGCCATAACAATTCTGTTTTTGGTAAAGCGACCTTACACTGTGTTCTTCTTCGATGATATTGTTCCATTAAACATTTTTTTTTTTTTACTGCGATTCAGTTAATGTTCAATCGAACCCCTTAAAAACGTAAAAGCCTCATTTAAATAACATTACCAATCGAATGACCTAATGTATGATGATCATATTCAGCCGTTAGGCGCCTAAGAAGGGAGTAGAATTATTACAGTTACATGGTATACTTTCTTATGGAGGGGAAAAAAAAGTTTCGTGTATAATGTGTATCGTATATATATATGTCAGAAGTTGGTCGTTTCTTTTTACTATTAGTTCTGTGCCACTCCGGTGGATGTTGTATAAGTATTATCTACGATAACGCAAACGTTTATGGTGGTTTTCACGGCAATTTCGCGTAGTTTAACCATTATAATCCTTCCGGAATATCAGAAAAACCTTTTCATTTGTAATCCACTGTTTAAATCCATTGATACCCATAAAAAAAATATAATCACCATGGTTTTTTTTGCCAAACATAGTTTTTTAAGAGTTGTTATTTGTGTGTACTACATTTTTATAATTTTAAATATGTCGGTTGCAATGTTTTTTCTTTGGAAAACATTCCTTTCTGGTAAGAAAAAAAATACATAAGTAAACACAATATTGAAATAATTTTAAAATATAATATGACTGCAAACACTTTTACGTATATTTAAAGAAATTCTGGTTAGTCTGGAATGGACGTTTAAAAAAACACTACTGCGACAAATATAAAGTTCTATGTACGATAAAAAAAGTTAAAAGTGGCTTTTAAATTATGCATATTTATAAAGAAAAACTTCAGCCAAAAATTGATTAAGCTTTTCTTGATGTAGAACTTCATTGAAAACTTATTTCTAAAGTTCATGACGATTAAGTATTCCGACGATTTGATTATGTTATTTTTCTAAAAAGTTTCTGGGGAAGTAAATTTTAATTAATTGTTTGTCAAAATACGAACACGGTCTAATATTCTGATCTGAAGCCAAGCGCGGTTAATTGATAAAATTTTAATTGACAATTAAATTCAATACTCAATTGCTGTTGTCAAGTAATTAGATTCTCTTTTCATGAAAACACATAGTTTTATGAATAATAAATTATTTTACTTTTTGATCATAAATTCCATGTAAAACTATTCACTTAACAGCTAATTAGTGTCTAGTTTCATTATTTATGATTATAATTTTCGGTATATTTATAAAAACCGACTAAAATTGGGCCATAAAAATTAAAAAATAAATATGGCTTTTTAATGAGTTAACTAAAAAAAAGGCTTATAAAAAGATATAACATTACTATACATAGGAAGTAATTTATTAAAAAATACAGCAGTAGAGACAATATAACAACGTATTACGTAGAAATCCGCTCTTTGCTCATTTATTATAAAAAATGTTTAATACAAGAGGTTATAGAACATACAAACAATAGATGTAATTTCTCGTCGATTATTATTTGAATAATAATTAGTAAATAATAATAATAGTAACCTATCTATACTCGTATATTATATTTTTAAAATAAAAATAAACTTAATTTGGAATAAAATAGATAGATGATGACACATAATAATAGTATATACTCTAATTTTAAAAGCAACAATTATACCTCGCTGTTCACAAATTTCTTGATAGGTTTTTTCGATGATATTTCAAAGGATATAAGAATAATATTACTCACCACAAGTTTCTCTAAGTATATTTACTCTGTTAAAAACCATGCTAAAATTGAGTTATTTTTTTACCTCAAAAAATGTATTATCCACTATGAAAATCAGAGTCTTAGAAAATCACCGTGGGACAAAGAATAATGGATTATTTTCATGATAATTTTACAAGCCACCTACAGATTGTGCTTGAACAAAAACGTCGATAAAAAAATAGTAGTAATCTTTTTACGAATAATAATTTAATAAATATCATAAAACATAATGAATTTTATACGGAAGAGAGTTTAATAATTCGGTGTTATCCTCAGGCGCGTGTTCAACTTAACATAGTCTCTCATCGGGATAGGTCTATTTTTATCTGCGGCGCACATTGATGATGGTATAGCTTTTTCGGTACAGTCCATAAGAGGAGTGGTAAACAGAAAAAAAAAAGGTAACAAGTCGATTTAGGAGGACTGGAAAAAAGTAGAGATAGTGGCGGGGGCCATTCGATTAATTCATTCGCGGCCGCAGTGTATATATGTACTCTGCTATTTACGGCCTGAGCGGTATATCGCTGGACGGTCGTCCGTCATTCGGATTACATTTTTTTCGTAGTTTTTTCCCCGCTTTTACGTAAAAAAAAATAAAAAAAAAATATACAAACACAAAATAGATAACACAAACCTCGTCGACGGTGGGTGGTGGTTGTTTATATATAGGGTACGCATGTATACGCGTGATATATGTGTGTACATTGCAATCGATTTCATCGACGACGACGACGACAATGACGACGCCCTCCCATCCCGTCAAGTACCAATAACGGCCGACCCACCACCATCCGCCACTCCATTACTCGCGTGGTATATGTTCCACCCGGAGAAGTGTCCTCTCGCTCACCACTACCTACATTTCGGTAAGAACATGCGTGTACCACGAGTATGTTGTACGTCATAATAATATATTATATTAAAAAAAATTATAATATTTTATAATTATATGTAAATACATCTACAAGTTGGAGACAGCAATCTCGCCTTTAATCAACTTTATTAATAACATAACATACTATATTATATAGCTGGTACACAGCTATAATAAAGCACTGTACATCATCATCAGTGCCCTATGATATATATATGTATACAATTTGCTACGTGCTGAATGTGTGTTCGGCCCGCGCGTGTCGATACGGTCGTTAATAAGTCGTTAATTAAATTGAAATCAACGTTGTAAACCTGCAGCTGCATCACACCTCCGCCTACGCTTCCACAACCACTGCCACCACTTCGTATCGCCGTCGTTGATAATCTCTCCTCCCGTTTAACCCGCGCTTTGCGGAGGACGACGGTTGGTTGCGTAGGACATGCGTGAAATTCAATTTTCCCATGAATGGCTATAGAGTGGCTATAGAGGGTGGTAGGAATGGGTACCTATATAGATTGTATTTTTCAAACGTCAAGAATTACTCTGCGGCACCGTGTGTACAATGACGACAAGACGACCGTCGGGGCTGGTACGACGACGAGAGTCTGACGAAGGGCGCGTAACGGCGAAGAAGAGAAATCCGTGGAATTTAATTACCGCAAAATAATGTGTATCCTCGTTGTAGTTGTCGGAAGGGGAGGGTGGCTATAGTGCGAGCGCTCAGGTGGAATGCGAGAAACCGATATACGCACACTTATATATGGATGATTGCTTCTCATGTGTATTTACGAATAATATATAATATACGTCGTATACCACCCGAGCAGTGTCACAAATGGGGGGCTGGGGAGGATAACCCCCAAAATCTTAATAAGCCTCTTCAGATAATATACGACTGATATACCTACAATTTATTCATACTTAAAAGTTACAACTAAGAGGCACATTTATCTTGGGTTATACTCTTGTAAAAAGTAGCTGCGGAGGCTGAGCACCTCCTCAGAATTTCGCCTACTCGCGTCACTCAATACAACGAAACTTCGATATAGGAGAAGTACCGCCGCTCGTATGTTGTCTTCGGCTGTGATTGCGACGGTGGCATAGTTATGGCAGTTGTTGTAGACTACGCGCGTCACGGTATTCTGCTCCTTTGTCCTGTACACTACAAGATGATCTCTAGCTGTTATTCCCTCTCATTTGTATCCTTTAAAACGCGAAACCTCAAAAGCCTTTAAGGGGTTTCCGGTCGTCTCGCCATCTTATATTTTTCCCACACGCTATATACCACGGCCACCCCTTCGCCGTCCTTATAGCGTGTGCATATATGTGAACCGTCGCTTCTACAATAAGTACCTATAGTTTCCATGTCGGTGAAGGGTATAAAAAGAAAGTTTCTACCACCACCGACAAAAATCGAAACACTTCGTCTTACGTGCTTATAGTAGTGCAATACTACAGACAATCACAGCCATCTGCACCACTTTCGAACTATATACATATAATACGGATGTGAATCCCCTAACATCACTAGACTGACGCGTTTTGGAGGAGTTTTGCAAAAATTGGTCGTCCGAAAGGGGTCGACATAAGTACGTCATTTTATAATAATAATAATAATATAATCAAGAGAGGAAAATTCCGTAATTATTGTGTTCGGGTGGTTGGCATATATATTACTGTCGTTACGAAAATAACTCTTTGGTCGATTAACACACTATACAATGTTTGCTATGAAAGTATACGTGAGGTTGCCGACAAGTAAGGAGAGGGGGACGGAATGCAATAAAAGGAGACTTTATTCTTGAACCGCGGTATACCAACATAGGTTTTGATAAATATTTTTATCACGCTACGCAACGTTAACTTTAAGTATCGGAATCGTTATGATGTTAAAACACCCTAAACATTATTATGATTTACAAAAAGAAAAAGAATATAAAATTGCAAAAGTATCCCCCCCTATAAAATATCGAGTCCCATATAAATTATTCATTTTAGTGAATGCATTTATTAAAATCATTATTCTTTTTTTTTTTTTTGATGAAATGCTTTTCACGAAAATGTAAATGAATTTTTTGTAATTTTTCTTGTAAATGATTTTGAAAATTACCTATATCCTTAATCATCATAGTATACAATGTCATGTGCGTACAAAGCGAAATATTTTGTACGTTTAAATTAATAGAATAAATGCTAACGTTTCTGGATTTGTTATTTTTTATTTGAAGTTAAATTATAAATCATATATGTGGATATTTTATTTGTTGTGTTGTTTTTTCTGAACGTTTGTGAAGTTCTAACTTAGAAATTATCGTATAATTTTGATGTGGAACATTAAGTTATTTAAATTTTAAATGACAGAAATGTATAGAAACTAGAAAAGAATTGCAACGAAAACATTTTACACAAACGACTACGTATAATATTGTAGGTATTATGGTTCTTATGAAAATTTCTAAACGCTAACAATTTTGTATACTGTTTTTTAACGATGTCAACAAGTTTGTGTTTATTCGTTTTTACATTATAAGTAAAGCATTTAATAATTTGTATACGCATATTTTATATTATTATTATTAAAAAAAAAAAAAAATGTTATTACAAAAAGCTATTAGGTAGTAAGCAGTGGCTAATACGCACACGCACACGCACACACACACACACACACACACACACATATATATATATATATGTGTGTATATTTTTTAGTAGACTTATAACTACCAAGGTTAATATTATACGCAAACAACGTATTATAATATGTATCTACACTGTATATAGTCACTATCCGTGTAGGTTAATGCGACGTTGTGATAATGACACGGCTTGTGGCCTAATTTTTTTTAATGTTTAATTCAGGAGTGAGTCGAGATAATTGAAAAA
Organism: Nasonovia ribisnigri; assembly: GCA_027563435.1. Taxonomy (NCBI): domain Eukaryota; kingdom Metazoa; phylum Arthropoda; class Insecta; order Hemiptera; family Aphididae; genus Nasonovia; species Nasonovia ribisnigri. The sequence continues at coordinate 300,960 of JANEHU010000796.1, forward strand.
TTCTTCGTTTAATATGAATAAGTAATGATTACTGCAGTGGAAATATTGTCGAACATTATAATAACGCGGATAGCCGTGTTCTACACGATATAGCTCAGAGAGACATTAACACGGTCAATGGACGTGGACGTATGAGAAAACAATAACACTAAAAACACGAGTTTAATATGACACAACTATATGATATGTTGTATAATAATAATATTGAACTAAGAGTGATTTAAAACATGTTAAACATATATGTTTGAAAACATGTTTTAACTTATATTTTTATTGAGCATTATATATATAGTGGCACAGCTTGGACAGTTGGACCTGTTCGAGCTTCACAAATCTATTCGAACCCTTCAGCGGGCAGCAAGAGCACACCCTGCTGCCCCCGTGAGCACGCCTATAAAACAATGCGTTTGAATTAAAATCAATACCAATCGATTTCGCTGTTACGTTGTCGTTTCTATATAATATTATTATAATCTATAGCTAGGTATCATAATCTTCGCCTACCTACCTGCATATCTGCAGTAATACGCGTATAATATTAGATTAAATTTTACTGCACGCCAAGACAAATTTCTGCGCGGTAACGACCGTAATATCGAGTTTGTGATTTATTATTCAAAATCGCTCGTGTTCACGGTGCTCTATTATACAATATAATAACATCGTATTGCAACTATAATGACGCGTACAATACAATAATATCGTAACGCTATGGTCGTTAAAGCTTTAATAGTATACGCATTTATAGAACGACGACGGTGGCGGCGGTGGACGAGTCGTTTGACAAGGGGTGTGCAGTGTACACATTTTATATTTAAGTACGCGTTTTATATGCATTTACTACGTAGATTATATTTTATTTATAATATTATTATACGAAACGCCCATGAGTTTTGTACGATAGTACAACACACGATAGCACACGGACCACCGATTGATCTATAACAGTGATAAATCGACGGTATACGCTCCACACGTGGACGGGTAACAACAATAATTATAAAATACAACACACGATACGCTGTAGTATACGATTATAATATAACCTATGTAATATGTTGTGTGAAATCGATCGACTTCCGTGAATTATTGATCATATATAGGGTGTTTTTACACCTCTACCCCCATTTATCCCTTTAATATTACACATTTATAAAAATTCTATGTTCCATACCGATTAAGACGATTCGAATACATAACAAATATGAATAATGTTTTAAACATATATAAATACTTTTATTCATAATATTTATAATTTGTTTTTATTATAAGACCAAGTCCATTTGTCATTGAAAGCCAATGAAAATATATTATTAATATTTAGTATAAAATAACTTGATGTTTTATACAGGTAGGTACTTAGTACTTAATACTAACCTACTATAAGTATGTAGTGGTAAACGGTTGAAAGTGTTTGTATTTCAGTAAACGTGTCGGAAGTAGGTACGCTATCCTATCGAAAGCCACTACTAATATTTGCCAAGATCACCGTCGCGCTCGATGTGCTCGAAACAGAGAAATGTCGACAACGAATTGATTAGAAAAACGACAGAGAGAAGTAAAAAAGGGAAACGGAAAATTCATATTCAATTGTAATTCGTATTTTCGCTCGTTGCCTCCGCAATAACTCCGAATACGAATGCTCTCGAAAACTGGCTGGCTGATTGCCATGGCATTTGTCCGCCACGTATTGTTCAATATACATGCGTATATCACTACTACTATATTTTTCTCCGTTTTATTATCTTAATAAATAAATATATAATATATGTATGCACAGACATATAAACACAAAAGCACACTCTTAGATTTAGGAGTGGAGTGAGAGAGAGCTATATTGGTTTTACAGTCGCGATGTGGGTTTTATTTGTGTTTATTTTTGGTGAAACATTTTTGTGGAACAGTGAAAAGCTCTAAAACTTATTGTACATAGGAGAAACCGAACAGAGACGAAGAGGTAATTCTTCCAAAATCGTTATAGCTGTTTGATAGTTATAATTGTTTTAATTCAAAGCTATAACAAATGACGGAAAATTTAAAGCGATAGTGTTTTAAATATATCCACTTTGGGCATACTGCAGAGTCATCGTGCTCATAATCGTTTTCCGAACTCAGGAATCGATGGTTTAAAATTTAAAAAACACTCACACAATATTGCGTGGGTCTTTGCAAACAAAAAATACCCGAAATCCAGTACTTGGACATTTTTATTAATATTTAATTTATATTAATGCAAAATAAATATTATTGTATATAACTGGGTCATATTAGATTATTATTATATATTACACAAAGCAAGGATTAAAAAGAATAAAATATTCGCTTTCCACTATTCTTCTACTTATTTTATATAATATAAAACTATAAAGTATAAATTACTGCTCTATGTTGTCATTTGTTTCTTATTATATTTTTCTATCGTCTCTGACTAAATATATTTGTCTGTTTTTAAGCTAATTGGAAACTCAGAGGACATCTTCGTATTGCTCTTTTTTTTTTAAATTTGTTTTTCCATCGAATAATTTAGTACACCGGTCTAGGGGAAATGTTATTTTCTTCTTTTATATTTAATTTCACCTTCCGGTGTTTTCCAGTAATTTAATTCAACGACCCAAAACACACTCCTTTTGATGCTATAAATCCAACGGTCGTAAAGAGGATTAGTTCTTTACGTTCTAGAAAAAAATAAATATACTTTTTTTTAAAGTAATCACCCGTGTTTAAGATAAATTGTATGATAACAAAAAAATAATAAATAATGATATAAAAAAAAAATAGATTTTGATTAATTGCGAAGGTGAAAATATTTAATCACCACTCCTATGCCGCGTCTTGAAGCTGCGTATATATTATAATATTATATTGATTACAGATGAAATTTACAACCGCGAAGAAGAATTTTACGAGGATTTCACGGTGGAAGGTTAACACCTGCCTACATAATACGTATAATAATTATTATTATTGCCAAACACTCTTCGGCTGCGCTGCTTATTACGTATATATATTATATAATATATCATATGATACAGGGGAACTGTGATTTCCGATAGTACGCGATTCTCCTGATCCCCGTATACGAATCCATACCTTCTACGACGTACAGGTAGCAACAATGTTATATTATTTTACACTCACACTTTTCGGATATAACACTATACCCGAGCGAAATAGTCAACACATATATCATCAGTCAATGTATATGTATGTGTATATTATAACTCGCTATAAATCGATACACTCGAGTATTCTGTGCGTGCAAAAATAATAATAATAATAATAATAATAGTAGTAATAATATGATATGATATTATTATGTCTTCCCGTGGTGTATATATTATTATTATATCTCAGCTGTTGTACGGCTCGGGAATAACTACGATATAGTCGATGCACTGCTGGCGGACGTTCTCCTTTTTGAATTTAATTTTGATCCGCGCACGCTGTTAGGTATTATATTTATATGTGTGTGTGGTGTGCGTGTGTGGGTGTGCGGGTTGGTGGGTGTGCGTGAGTGTGTACTGCTGCACAGTAATAGTGTATAGGAAATTAGTTTTAGGTTAGAGGAAAAACGGATTGGATTTCTGTCCCGGGAGACGATTGTTAGGGAATATTTATATGGTTGTTCGATTTTTTTTCCCTCGCCCATATCGTGTGTACCTATACCCACGCACAATAATATTGTATACATTGTATATTGTATATTATATTGTATACATTGTATGGCATACCGGTGCAGCGTGCGGGGCCGGGGGTCTCTCGAGAAATTTCAGTTTGCGTTAAACGTCATTTTCATTTCGCGAAACCGTTCTCGCACGTGTTTATCAAAATGTAAATTAAACCATATTCAAATAGTATTATGTTTCCCGGCCCCGTAGAATAATAGTATTATATTATTATTATCTTCATAAATCGCGCGGTGCTATGCGTATACCTAAACCTAATAATAATAATAATATGATTTAACTGTTTGTGTTGACTAAATGTTTAATAGGTTTAGCTTGCGCGCAATGATATTTTATGCACTTCGTATTGTATAGAAATAATTGGAAACTAATGAGTTGAGTATTTAAACGAACCTGGAGGAGATCTGAAGTAATCTAAAACCGTTTTTCACCAGAAAGTCGAGGTGCCATCGGGTTTACCGTTTAAAATACGGTTTGGACAACGGACAAGTCAAACGTGTATAGTTTTGGTTATCAATGCACTGTGGTCACCGGTCACAAAGACGGTGTTCGAGTGTTCGAAAACAATCTGTTAGCATATATTAATATAACAGACTCCGCTTGCAGTCTCCACATTCCAGAATAGTATTGCCATTACCAGAGAGGGTTAATGTTATGCATATGAGCGAAGGAGAATAAGTGCTCAATAATATTATTAGGATCGCCATCCGGAGTGATTTTTTTTTAAATTCCTGTTCGATTATGTAAATCGGTACACATTATGTATTATTTAAATAATGTATAGATTAATGCTGTTCAAAATTTACCCATATGGCGTGACGGGTATATTGAGATGGACTAATTTATTTATAACGGACACTTTACATTTTTTAATCATTACACAATGCATCATCCCATCATAATTATGTAAACACCATTCGTTTAATTACTATAAAATATTCGCTTGAGCTTCGATATAATATGTACATGAATAACAAATCGAGTTAAAATGTAATTAATTGACAAAGACGGACCATCGGACCGGGATGAAAAAAAAATAAAAAAAAAAAAAAACAGACGTTAAAATCATATACGGTTTACTGTGCTAATATAACAACACAAAAAACCAGTGCCACGATTATAATATTGTTATAATATTATTACTACACAGTTAATAACACTATATAGTTGTACGCAGAAAATTCTTAACAGCCCGAGGGGCAATTGCCTTCGCGCCGACCGTTTCAATGCACCCCCGTTAAGTTACATTCTTTTCATCTACTTGAATTATGTTCTCTTTGTGTACATTTTTGCTGCAGTAAATACATACACGAAGCACTGTTATATAATCCACAATGCTTTATAGTTCATGGACGATAAATATTTTTACTTCCATGCTAACGGGTTCTCTGTTTATGGAAATATTAATAATAATAATTCTACATCAATATTTCGCTTCGGGAAAATTCACCTTGTAAAGCATTTGTGACCAGTCAAGTTGCGATAATTATGATATTGAGTTTATAATAATAATTATTATGTTGTAATAACATATGCGATTAAATCAAAATTAATCTGCAGTCCATTTTAAGTGCACGATTTTGTTAAGGGCAATATTATTCGTTATCAAAGTCTGTTCGTTAACAAAGCTATACTGCAGGTCTCTATTGTAACTAAAAAATTAAGTTGCTTTAGATTTCAGTAGAGGGTTTGTACGATCAGTATACAATTATACAATTATACAATTATATTGATATATTATGATAAAAGTGTATCGAGCAAAATATATATTTGAATAAAAAATGATAATATATATAGAGATGAGGTTTTTACGGAGTCAATTGTCTTTTTACAAATACAAGCGTTAAAGTACATTTATTTAATGCCAGCCGTTATAAAATATGCTCGAACAGAGTTTTAAAAGAAAAACTTTTTTCTTCTTTTTCTTTAATTACATTTTTGTTTCTGCGCGTTTTGACATTATAAACTTTTTACAACTCGGCAATTAATAAAAAAAATAATACTCGTCAGTGCTACGGATTTTATTTTACATAATTTCAAAAGTTTGCCTAATAACATGCAAAATATGTAATAATATTATGTAAAATATAAATAATATTGCTAATCAGTTGATCCTTATAGATGTAGATACTAGTTAGGCTAGCCAGTGCGGTATCCCGTCTACTGCTTTGGTTTCATATCAGAATCAAACTATTCTCGGAATTTATACAATAAGGAACTGCAGTATCCTTGTCACCTATAGGTATTTTTAAACAATAATAGGATCACGGTACCGAGAGATTATATAGCAAATCCGTCTTTTATTCTCGACTTTGCTGTAGAATAAGATAACGGAAATTCAATTGGTCAATTGGAAAATACCCCGTCGGATTTAAAGGACCGCAAGTAGAGTTAATCTGAGAAAATACCGAACTGTGTTTGCATCAATGCACCTAGCTATATGGAGTGTCTGCGCATTAAATTTAGATTTGAACCTTGGATAAACGGAAAAGATAATTTAAAACTGTCACAGGAATACATATATATAGACAAGTTTTGGCAGCATTATTTCATAGCCCTATACAACTCTGACCGCGATGAATGAGCACACTTGGTGTCATCAATATTGTTGTGTTCTAGGGTCGGCGGCCGTATTCCCAGCGGAGTGCCGAAGTTCGCCAAAGTGGTTCCGGTCTTTAACAAAAGGACTCCTGCAATAACTTTGGGCAGGTCAACATCACGCTGAAATTGGACGGAAGTTATTAAAGAGTCAGCATAGATGTTTTGGATCGATAAACTTTTGTCCTTACTTTCAAACTTCATACGGTTTTACAGTAAATAAACGGAACAAAGACTTCTCAAGTACACCTAGGTATTTATTATATTTTAATATACACTTATGTAGATTGAAGTAGGTAGATCATTACTCATTTTTACGTTTAATTATTTGTTAGTATAAGCATTTTGTAGATTTTATATTTCACCTGAGGAATAGTCACCAACGGCAATAAACAAGACGTATTGAATAAAATTGAATTTCCAAATGTGTTTCAATACTTGTCGGAGAATTGTTTATAAACCGGCAGAGTGTTTTTCAGCACGTGTGTGAAAGACTCGAACAAATTCAAGCACGAACTTTTTTTTATAACTTGACGTATATTAAGGGGTTACTTTTTCATTTTGAAAATGTTTGTCCCGTTATCGAACCATCCTCTACAATGGGTGTGTGTGTAAGGGAGGGAAAAATAACGTAAAACTTTTCTCCTGAGACTTTGTTTTTAACTAAGTTTTAAAAGAGGTTGTTGAAGTTTGGCTACACGATCGATTTCTAGAGAGTAACACAATCAGAAGGAAAAGGAGGTGAGACTGCCAGTTCAATAGATTTTTTTGTCAGAGTTCGTAAGATATGTTGTCTCAACACGGTCCTATTACTTCTGGTTTTTTTGGCAATCGTATCGCAATTGGCCATTTCCGTAACGTCTCCCGTATTAAATTATGAGATTTATCGTTTCATTGTTAGAGATGTCATCTTATTAAAAAAATCTGACTTTTGAAAAGAATTAATTTATTAATAATACGAAAAATGATGAAAATGTAATTTTGTATCGCCTAAAATGTTATACATAGTATGTATTTATGAAGAAACTCGTAATTTTATATTTCCTTAAGATACCTTATCACTATATAAGAATAAATTATTTGCATATTTCTCTATCTAGAGTTTATTTTAAATAATTATTAATTAATTCAATCCAGTAACGTAAATATTATCTGAATTATTAATTTCGTTTTATCAAAGCCACAAAAGAATTTTCATTTTATATTATAATTAAATTCCGTAGTATACTGTAAGTCGTAAGAGATCACCCTGAATACAGATGATTACATAAAATTTTAGGATCAAATGAAATATGAAGTTGATCTAATTATAATATAATCTTCCAAAACTGGCTATTTACAAATTGACATCAGTCCCTCTAACATTAAATATCTAATTATAATGTTATGATATGCTGTAGGTTTATTGAGATTATTGCGTACAACTTTTGTACTTTATGAAAATAAGTGAAAATATTTATATTTTATTATATTATGTATTTTTATTCAAAGTTTACTTAAAGTTTTAAAACCCCAAAGGGGTAATGAGTACAGCTATTATATAGTCTTATAAATGATTGTATAGTATAATATGTATTATAGTATGAATTTTACAAACAAGTATAATTTTAAATCACAAAATATGTTAGGAAAAGTATGTGTGGGTATGCATAAATTGTATGGATAATATCAATATCGATTTATCCATCAATATTAATGATTACGATAAAATATTGCGAGTTTATGTATACAAGGCCATTATGAAAATAAATTGTCAAAGTAATTACGAAAACAATATTAATATTAATATAGTAACTAGGTAGTGAAATTTCTTCGCCAGAGTTATGTAGATAATTTTGAAAAATGGGAGCTAATAAATAATCATAATAATAAAAAGGCTTTTGTGAAATATTTCGCATAGAAGTCTCACGGCGAAGGTACTCGAGGAGCATAATTACCTCCACGGCAGAGTTGTGCACGACGTGGGGGTAGGGCTAATAAATAAAAGAAAAACCAAATCTAGTTTTAAATAAGTGCGTACTAACATCGATCAGATAAGAATAACGAAAATGAATGGAAAAGACATTAAAAATGTTTTCGGCGCACGTAATCTGCGAGTTGATAATATATATACCACACAACAAATCGCATAGTGCACGAAGACATAATTTCGCTGTTTACCAAAATATAAATTTTACGTACATAAATAATATGTAGAGACAACTATACAGCAGGTACGTTACAGTGTCACACCGAATGAACAAACGACTAAGCTGAGTTATGATCCAGGGAGTCGATGCGATATAGACATATTATAATAGTTATAGGACGCAAATAATATTCAATATTATAAATATGTGATTATCTATACCTTTCAAAAAAAAAAAAAACAATGCTCTGTGTGGTGCCTGTGGTTTAAAAATATTATTATGTGTTGTTTCTATACAAGTTCAGTTAGTTTATTGCTAGAATTCGACAAATGTTCATTGTTTAAGGATAATAAACACCATCATGACGCGTACGATCATATTTGAGACCGAACATGACGGAGATAATGTGAGTGCCCTATATACTATTTGTAGGTGGCCAATATAATTGACAGTGGAGCATCCAATGCCTTTTTGATAACTATTGGCACCTTTGTATCGTGAACTTTAACACGTCAGCAAAATATATAACGGAGAGAGAGGTTCGATTGATTTTTCGTCCTCTGACAGGTTTTTTGTTGATATTGTGCACAACAATTACAAGTGGTACCTATAGTACCTATATACTCACTTGCCGTTTGTGAATGTTGTATTTTATTTTGTATAAAAACATTGATAATCTGTTGACGAAGCTCTCGAATTAACAAATGACACTCGATAAAACAGTTGTTGGCTTTAAACGTCCTATTCAAATAATATATGAGGAGTGACCTTTTTCCTTCGAGCTCAAAAACCATTAATAATCAAAAAATAGAGGATTTTAACAATGTGAGTATTTATTATTTTTCTTTCAATTCAGGGTCTAATAAAATCGAATGTTTAATAATAATAATTAAAAACCGGATTTAATAAATTTTTCAAATTGTTTTTGATATCTGGTAATTCAAATCTAATAAAATATGTGCATTGTGCACAAATTGGACTAATTACAGTCTTACTTTTTAATTGAATTTTTGAATTTTTTCTAACATGATAAAAATATAATTACAATGTAGATTTTCACATTAGGGTTTTTCCTAATAGTAGAGAACATTGAGTAAATAATAGAGAAGCGTTCTATAGATACGGTGTCGTGATATTATTGATAAATCGATAATAATAATTTACTGGCCAACGTATTCCCGGTTCCAAAGTGATAATAATTGAAGGATATTATAAAACTATTAAAACTTACTCTGTGGTTTTGGCAGAAAATCTAAATGTTAATTTATATAATATATATAATGTCAAATTTTTGAAATTATTTTAAAAATGCACTGATAACAACTGTAGACGTTGTACGTACTTGTTCATTATCTTTTTTTTTTTTTTTTTATTTTACATATGCACATACACAATCTATACATTTTGCACAATAAGCGTATAAGATAAGAGTAATAAAAAAAAAACATGGATTGCTTGAGGAAGAAGCCACCCATTAGTGGCACTTGCTTACTTGGAGTTATATTTAGGGTGATTGCGGGATAATTAATTTAAATGGTCACGACACCATTTCCTTTTAAGTCTACGTTGTGGATTTCCAGGGAGTGAGAAGGTGTGTAGCTCTTTTATTAGTGGGTTAGGGTGATTTTCAAGTCTGTCAAAAAAACGTTTGTAAAATAGTTTCACTACAGTTACAACAGGTAGAATACCTAGATCTTGGTGGAGAGTTTCATTAGAGACATAGAAGGGAGCGTTAGCGATTTTTCTAAGGGTAATATTCTGAAAGACTTGAATTTTGTTTAAATTTGATTTTTTGGCCGATCCCCAGAGTTGTAATCCGTATGTCCATATTGGCTTAAGGAGAGTTTTGTATACAAGTAGTTTTGTTTTTAAGCTAGTAAATTTATTTTTTGATAAAATTATTTTTAGCGATCTAGATCGCGCGTTAAGGATCAATCTTTTAGCTCTTATATGTTTGTTCCATGTTAATTTTTGGTCAAGGATTAATCCTAAATATTTGACAGCATTGAGAGGTGGGATAGGTAAGTTATTTATTGTAACATTTGGACATTGACCGTGTCTAAGGGTAAAAGTTGTATGAACCGACTTGCTGTGATTTACTTTTACCCGCCATTTTTCATACCATTCGGATTGTAAATTTAAATGAGACTGTAAATTAGTAGAGGCTATAATTGGATCGTTATGAATTGAAAAAATTACTTTGTCATCTGCGTAGTCGGCAACAGTGGTGTTTGGAGTTGTTGGCTGATCAGAGGCATATATATTAAAGAGCAAGGGGGAGAGGATTGCTCCTTGAGGTACACCGGCGAAAATCGGGGTTATATTTGAAGTTGATGAGCCGTAACGTATTTGGAAGTGGCGATTTGTAAGATAGGATTTAATTAAAAGAAAGAGCGGTGGGGGTAAAAAATTGCGAAGTTTGAACAGAAGGCCCTCGTGCCATACTCGGTCGAAGGCCTGGGAAATGTCTAAGAAGACAGCTGTGCAATAGCATTTTTTTTCGAGAGATGTACTTATGGCATCAACCACTCTATGGACTTGGTGTATCGTGCTATGTTTAGCTCTAAAGCCAAATTGTGCGGGAGGAAGTATATTGTTTTCAAGTATATGAGGAGACAATCGTTTAAGAATTAGCCTTTCACAGATTTTTGAAAGGTATGGTAAAAGACTGATAGGTCTGTACGAGTTCGGGATATCTGGAGGTTTTTCCGGCTTGGCAAACATGACTATTTGTGAAAATTTCCAGCTTAGTGGAAAATATGAGAGTCTTATGATTGCGTTGTAAATATAGGTTAGGAGCACTATAGCCTTTTTTGGCAGCCATTTAGCGACTTCCGCTGTGATCAAATCGAAGCCTGGAGATTTCTTACGAGAACACTTAATTATCATGTTTTTACTTTGTTGGGTGTGAAGTATTTTACAGGGCAAGCGGGTGGTAGTGGAGAGTTTAGATATCTTTCAACATTTTCTAAGTGTTGTGGAATAAGGATATCATTATGTGGTTGGAAGGTTTCATATAGATGAGATTGAAATATAGTGATTTTTTCGTCATCTGTGATAGCTAAAGTATTGTCTGCATTTTTTAGTGGGCACGATGGAGTTTTGTATTTAAGCATTCGCTTGGTTTCTTTCCAGAGACTACCATTTGTACTAGATAATGATTGTAATTTTTGTTCGAATTCATTTGTTTTATGTTTGGCTAGGACCTTTTTCAGTGAATTAGCAAATTTATTATATGCTGATTTGTGGGATGGGAGCCGGGATGATTGGTATCTAGCTCTAGCTCTGCGTTTTTCAACTATAAGGCTCCGAATTTGTTCGGGAACGAATTGGAAATTAGAATAACTGTTAGGTGGTTTGTCTAGTTTGGTAGCTGCCCAAGCAGCTGACTGTATGAGAGTGGTTAAATTATTTACTGCTTCGTCAATATCAAGATTAGATTTTAGTTTGACTTTGAGATTTACTTGTTCGTTTAATATATTTTGAAATTGTAAACGGTTAGTTTGAGGAGAAAATAATCTAGGTGTTTCAGTACGAGTTAGTGGGGTTGCAGAAATATTGAGTAGTACTGAGGAATGATCCGAGTTTAGATCTAATATATTATTAACAGAACAGTATAAACTGCTGGGTATTTTTGCAACAAAGATGTCCAGAATATCTGGTTTTTTTCTAAGGGATGAAGGCCAGTAAGTGGGTTTTGATGGAGAAAGTATATTAAAATTATTTATGTTGATAAAATTATACAAAACGACGCCACGAGGGTTGTTTGCGCGACAGCCCCAAGCTTGATGCTTGGCATTGAAGTCCCCTCCTATAATAAAATTATTTTTAACTATGTTAAAAAAGTCGGTAAAGATGATATTAGTTATATTATGTCGGGGAGGAGAGTAGAAAGCTCCTATGGTAATTGGAATACTATTCAGTTTAATCAATATCATACAAGACTGTATATGATCATGACAGTAATTGGGGAGTGGTTGGAAATGAATAGTGGATTTGACGAAGATCGCTACACCGCCATGTGCTGTGTTGTCTGGATGGTTAACTTTCAGTAGAATGTACCCGGGTATGTGGAAATTGGAATATTTAGTACAATGCGTTTCGGTAATGAGCGCAATGTCTATACGTCTATGATATAATACATTTTGTAACTCGTTAATATGGTTTTTGAGGCCGTTTGCATTAAATTGTAAAATTACAAGTGATTTGTTAGTGGCTAAGCTATTCATTTTTTTTATCTAATAAGCTGGAAATAACTTTAGTAAGTAATGTAATTAATGGGTTAATTAGGAGTTTAAATTCGTTTAGGAAACTTGACATTTGTGTATTTGAATCTATAGTTAATGGAGGAGTATTTTGGGGAGGAGGTTGATTCTGAGTGGCTTGAGCATACGTTTGAGAATAAGTTGGATGATTTGGTGGAGTGTCAGTTGGTGGGTGGCTATCTTTAACATTATTTGGCTTAAACTTAAGATTATGTTGATTAAGATTATTTGTATTTGGTTTCTTACGGAGCTGGAGCTCTTTGTATGTTGAACAGCCCTTATAGTTCGCCGGATGGTTGCCGGAACAAAGGGCGCATCTCATAGGATCTTGGCGTGAATTCGGGCAGGCAGATGAGTGATGATTGTTTCCGCAGCGGACACAACGAGGCATATATCCGCAATATGCTTTGGTGTGACCATAAGCTTGGCAGTTTTGACATTGGCTTATGATCTTTGGCTTGTGGGGCTCTTCAATTTTAATTTTTGTGTGTAATAAGGAATCCAGTTGGTATATACCTTGTGAGAAGTCTGTGGGTTCTAAGTCGATGAAGAAGAGTGGAAGGGGGTGTTTATTGATTCGGTGTAATACTTGGGTAACTTGCCTGACTACGAATAGTCGTACTTCCAGTTCGCTTTTAATTAGTTCAGTCGGAGTAGAGTGATGTAGGTTGCGCAGAACTACGCGAGTTGGTTTATCTTCATTTAATTGATAAGTGTGGAACTCGGCTTTTTCTTTCCTTAGAAAATGCACTACAGTTCTATAAGAATCTGGGTTCGATGTTTGAATTTTTAATTTATCCGTAGTAGATTTGCAATAAAAATTATCGACGCCAATCAAATTTA